>VMDO01011261.1:0-67906 GCA_007922755.1 Pedetes capensis
AAAAAAAAAAAAAAAAAAAAAAAAAAAAGAAAGAAAGAAAGAAACTTTTCCTGTAGTGAACTAGTGAACTTTCTTTTTACCTTGTCAGAACTATTACATGCATTTTCTAGACCATCCAAAATAATACCATTCTTAGCTTTTTTTTTCATTTATTATGATCTGACCTTTGTATAGGATTTTTTCCTTCTTATAGTTTTGATTCAGCTTCCACATGAGTGAGAACATGTGGTGTTTCTCTTTCTGAGCTTGTGTTCATTTACTTAAAATAATTTTCTCCAATTCCATCTATTTTGCTGTGAATGGCATTATTTCATTTTTTTTTGATTACTGAGGAGTATTCCATTGTGTATATGTACCATAGTTTTTTTTAAATCCATTTTTCTGTTGCTAGGCGCTTTTCTTGATTCCATATCCTTGCTATTGTGAGAAGTGGGCATTGAACATGGAGATGCAGGTGTCTCTGTGGTATGATGACCCATCTCCCTTTGGGTTAATTCTCAATAATGTTATAGCTGGGTCATACGGTAGATCTATTTTTAGTTTTTTAAGATACCTCCATATTGATTTCCACAGTGGTTGGATGAATTTACAGCTCCACCAAGAACGTAAGAGTGTTCTCTTTTCTCCACAACCTCACCAGCATTTGTTGTTATTTGTTTTATTGATCTTGGCCATTCTTACTGGTGTAAAGTGAAATCTCAGAGTTGGTTTAATTTGCATTTCCCTAATGGCTAGGGATATTGAGCATTTTTTCATGTGTTTCATGGCTTTACAGACCTCTTCATTTGAGAACTGTCTATTCAGTTCCTTTATCCATTTGTATATTGGGTTGTTTTCTTGGGAGTTTTTTCTTTACTTCTTTAGAAATTCTGGTAATTAGACCTTTGTCTGATGTATAGGATGTGAAGTTTTTTTCCCATTCAGTGGGGGTTTCCTTGACTCTGTTAATTGTTTCTTTTGCTGTACAGAAGCTTTTTAATTTCATGTAATCCCATTTATCTATTCTTGTTGCAATTTCTTGAGCAACTGGAGTCCTGTTAAAGAAATACTTTCCTATGCCTATATGATGAAGTGTATTGCCTATCTTGTCTTATATATACTATTCTTTATGAGCTTGTGTTCATTTGCTTAAGATGATTTTCTCCGCTGGGAACAGTGGGGCACACCTGTAATTCCAGTGACTCAGGAGGCAGAGGCAGGAGGATGGAGAGTTCAAGACCAGAGGAAGTCCATGTAATTTAGCAAGACCTTGCCTCAAAAAAAGTAAAAACATGGGCTGAGAGTGCAGCTCAGTGGTACAGCACTTGGAAAGCATGCAATCGCAAGGTGCTGGGTTCAACACCTGCTACTGCAGAAAAAAAAAAAAAAGAAAGAAAAAGAAAGAAAGAAAAAGAAAGAAAGAAAAGAAAAATAGAAAAATGAGGATGTTCTCCAGTTCCATCCATTTTGCTGCAAATAACATTATTTCATTTTTATTATTATTATTGCTGGGCAGGATTCCATTATGTATATGCTGTACCCATTGTTAATAGTACTAAGTTCCATGACACACATCTTCTACAAAAAATCCCTTTCACTTAGGAAAATGCATTCAAATTCCAACTCTGCATGACAGGACAGGTATTCCCCTAGACCTGGAACCAGGAATTTCTGAGAATGAGAAATTTAGCAGCCTGCTCATACCTTTAACTTTCTAGCTAGAGAGGAGATCAGGACACTAAGGCAGAAGTTCACTCCACCTTTATCAAGGAGGTCATGCTGGCTACAGCAAAGAGTCTTCCAACACCCATGATGTCTATTGGCTCTCATAGGTGCCGCTGACTCATAGTGACCCTTATAGGGTTTCAATGGCTGATTGTTTCGGGATTGCCTCAGGAGTGGGTTGCCACATCCTTTTCCCGTTTTTGTGGTGCTGGGAACTGAACTTGGGACCTCAGAGACTGCAGAGCTGCGCTCTACCAACTGAGCTAAATCCCAGCCCCATTGGCTCTAGATGGCACATGTAAAAGTATACATCACTAGCCTGCCTCTCTCAGAATATCCTAAAAGTTCAAAAGGGTTTCCATCATACACAGGTTATATCCCTAAAGCAAAGAGACCCTTAACTCTGCCCACACCCTCTCAAGGTGCTCCTTATTTGAAGCAGGGCACTAAAGGAACATGATAAAGAAAGCCCCCTCCCCTCTCTGTGTTTACGCCATTTTTGTTGTTAGTTACCATCAAGTGGGTGCCTGACTCATAGCGACCCTCTGTACAATAACTGAAACACTATTGTCATGGTTTTCTGCTATTCATAGGGTTTTGAATGGCTGATTGTTTTTGGGGGAGTGGATTGTTGAGTCCTTCTCCCAAGCCTACAGCCCTTGGGGTTCCTAGGTGGTTTCCCATCCATGTATTAACCAGGTCTCACCCTGCTTAGCTTCTGAGATCTGATGGGATCAGACACCACAGTGTTAAGGCTACAGGCCCCTAGCAAATTTTTGCTCAAGATATGCCTGTCTTCCTGAGGTTTTAACTGATGCCAGCTTAAACTGTTACCAAGGACATTTACGTGAGCCATTAGGGTTTCATGCCAGAGACCTCACAGACACTGTTTTCCAGTGATGAGCAACATCTGCACCTTAACTAGACAAATGGCTACATGAGTAGTTCTCTGTTCTCATATAGAGGAGTTCACATCCTTCCCTTCTCCTCCTGAAAATTGTGAGAGACAACTGACCACATGATCACCCTCTATCCACTTCTGTAACCTTACCTTGTATGTTTTCACACCATTATCACTTTTGCAAACCTGCCCTACTCAGAGACCCTAGAAGAGGTCTAAGCTTCTCTTGTTTGGGGCTTGGTCTTTGGAAGTGATTCCACTGAGTCCAAGTACCGGTACTAATAAAGTCCTCCTTAAGCCTCAGGTCTTTCTTTTTCCTTTTGGAATTCAGCAGCACACTGATAAGAAAAAGAAGAAAAAAGAAAAAAGAAAAAAAAGCTATTCTTCTTTTTTTTTAAGTACTAACTTTGGCCAAAGGCTTTATACATTTTAACTTATTAAATTATCATAATAAAACTATGTGTAGATTTAACCTCACTTAGGATATGAGGAACCTGGGCTGGGATTTATCTCAGTTGGAAGAGCGCTGCTCTGCAGTCTCTGAGGTCTGCAGTTCAGTCCACAACACCACAAAAATGGGAGAAGGACGTGGCAATCCACTCCCTAGGCAATCCCGAAAGAATCAGCCATTGAAAACCCTATGAGGGTTGCTATGAGTTGGACTCAACTCAAAGGCACTTAACAACAAGGAAAAGAGCTAACTCAGGTTTAGCATGATTAAGTAACTAGCCTTAGATCATAGAGCTACTAATCAGAATTCAAAACCTACTCTGTTTGAAACTCCAGATTTTGAAGTGCTAACTGCTATAATATACTTGTTTTTATAGGAAAGTGATCCATAAAAGACACCATAGTGTAAAATTATGTATCTTTATTTAACCAATAATCTTAAAAATTTATATAAATGTATTCTGGATTACCAGGCAGTGCAAGTATAACTAAGTCCTGTCACAATATTTAATGGCTCCCTTTTGTGTTTGTTTATGGTTGACTGCTAGCCAAGAGGCCAAATACCATCATGGCACACTGAATGAATGAAAGTTTTGCAATAGATTAAGCAGACAAGTCATAGGAGAATTGCTTTCTTATAAATTCAGGCAGCACATAGCAGCAGAAACATGCTGAGCTCACAAGGACCTTCCCCTTATTTACTACACTCAGACTGGGAGGACCTTCTCCTTATTTACTACACTCAGACTGAGAGCAGTAACACAGCACAGGCCCCGTATTTCTGCATCCAACAATGAGCACCATGCTGACTCCTCATCTTAAGAACAAGTTACTTGGCTGTTAAATGGCTTTAGTCCCCAGTAAGAATTGTTAAGAAATAAAGGTTCTTTCCCCCAAGTCTCCCCTTAGCTATTCTTTATGGATGATGCAATGGATAATTATAAATGTTCTCTGGAATCTTTTCATTTTTTTAGTTAAAAGAAAAAACTTTAAGAAGCGAAACAGAAAGCTGATTCAATCAATCCTCCCATATGAATAGTGCATCAAATTTGGTTATGAAAAAGAAGAATGACAAAGTGTAAGTGTGGTACACCATTATAAAAAGTGAAAAGAGGGCAAGGGATGAACCTCAGTGACAGAACACTTGCCTAGCATGCAGGAGGCCTTGGGTTCAATCTCCAGCACCAAAAACGGGGGGCGGGGGGCAAGATAGAAGAAGTACAAATAGGAAGCACAAAATGAGATAATAGAAACATATCCAAATATCAGTTATCATAATAAATGTAACAGTTTACAACTTAAACTTGCCTGTTAAAAATACACAAAATATTATATTGTAAAGTACTAGAAAGCCAGATCTATGTGCTTCTCATAAGATTATCTACAAAACCATAAGCATCTAGATTGGCAGAAGGTAGAATTAAGTGCCTTCAGGAAGCTAATGTAGCTATTATTAATATCAAATAATTAAGTTTAAAACAAAAATTATTAGGGATAAGGTCATGACCTTCTGATAAAAGTCTGAATTCATCAAAGAGATGTAGCAACAATAAACTGTTTCTTTGTGTATGGTTCTGGGGATCAAACTCAGGGTCTTGTCCATGCTAGGCCAGTACTCTACCACTGAGCTACATCCTCAGCCCTTCTTTAGACAGACATATACCTAACATTATGTCTTCAAAGTATATAATGGAAAGTTGGACAAGACCTAAATCATGTTTTGCACTGAAAACATACTTGGCAATAAGGATAAATAATTGAAGAAGGAAAAGGGGGGAAAATTCTATGTTTATGGTTTACTATTTGAAAAACTGTGTCATATGCTGGGGTAAAACAGATGTGGAGTCATAGACTGTACCCTCATGAACTTCCACGTAAACATAATTAATGTATAATATGATAAAGGTTAGGCAAGTCATAAAGAGATATATAAGATAGAGTGGGAGAAGACAGGAGAGAATTACTGTCTGAATCAGGAAAGGGGGCAGTAAAAGAAAACTCACTTAGGAGAAACCCTTTGAAATGTTCTTAAAAGATGAGTGGGGCCAGAAGAGAGAGGATCAAGGAGAGGGACATGCCGACAGAGGAAACATCGCATACCCATAGCCAGAGGTAAGAAAGCAGAGCACGAGCAGAGGTCTAAAGCATTGGATAATTACATTGAGAAAGAAAAATTAAAACATCTGCAGTGGTAAACAACTTCAAATTCATGAATCCTTAGTTTCTACGACATTATCGGTACCAGAAAGAGTAAGATGAAGTTCCTCTTCAGAATAAATACAAGCCACTAGAAAATTAGCACTGATGACACGGGGGATAAGAGTTCAGGAAAAAAAAAAGGTAATAGTTTAACTTCCCCTGTTAAATCCTGTATGACACATATGCTAAGTTCCAGTGTCATTCACTGGTGAGGTCCGTTTTAGTCTCTCATGATCCCAAATCATCATGTGACTAATACCTTTTGGCTGTCACCAGGAGGTCTAAATAACACTAGAAGCATTGCTCAGCCTCAGTGTGCTAGCAAGCTGCCTCAGTTCCTTGCTCTCATACTCAGTCTGAGTTGGTCCATGCCATAAACAGAAGAGAAGAAAGGAGAAAGACAACCAACATGGAAATTATTTCATAGCAGTGCTATGACCTTATACATTAGATTTCAATTTGACAAACCAGGGATGGTTTCACAATGGGGTCCTGAATTGGGAAGATCCTTGGGAGGTACCAAGTTCCATGATATACATCTTGTCAAATTGTCAAGAGAACCTGACGTATACATATTGTCACATGACAATATATATTGACATATGACAAGAGAACCTGACCTATGCATATTGTCACATGACAATATATATTGACATATGACAAGAGAACCTGACATATACATATTGTCAGGTTCTGCCATGACAGGTAATGTCATCAGTTATGAACAAAACACCTTAGAGAGTAGCCAAATGTACTAGGAAATAATGCGCCCTTTGGAAGGATTGTTGTATTTTTTTTCTTTCTTTTGGACAAAATTGTGTCCCTTGAATTTGGAGCCTCTTTAAGCTAATTTTTTTTTCAGTATGGGGTGATGAACTCAGGGCCTTGTGCTTGCCAGGCAAGTGCTCTACCACTAAGATGCACCACCAACCCCATTTTTATCTTCAGAAAAGTTTTCACTAAATTACACAGGCTGCCTCTGGCCTTTAACTTTCTATCTTTGTGCCTCAGCCTCCTAAATTGCTGGGATTACAGATATGCAACATGGCACCTGCCTATGCTGATATGTTTAATCAAGCAATTGTCTAACATGCAGTGAGAACTGATGCTTATCTGATCATTTTTTATTGTGGTGATAAAAAATGTACACTGAGAAAGGGAGGCTAGAGGGATAGATGAGTGGTGGAGGGACTGCCCCCTTTTCTGGTTGCTTCAAAAAGTCCTTATCTTCACATTAAGCCTGGCTTTTGCATTAATCACAGCAGAAAGCATTTTCTACATTAGGGAAAGCCAAGAACAGGCTTTAGCTCTTGTCCTCTATTTTCATTCCAGTTATACATTTTGTCCCCTGCTCTACAAGGCGCTCTGTTCCCTCTTCTCTTTCCACTACCTCCTTTCTGTGTTCATTCCTTAGTTCCTTTCTTGCCCAACATAAAATGGCAGAGATTATGCAAGCCAGGGCTTTTTATAGAGATGCTGCATTGTAACAATGCATCCCTGAGTCATCAAGTGCCTGCCAAGTTCCAGATGCTGGGAATCCTAGAGTAAACAAAACAGACAGAATTTCCCGGATGTGTTGGAAAGCTATCAAGGAAGGCCTTTGGAGGAAGCCTTGTCTGACCTGAGATATGAGTAATGACAGGCAGTGAGCCCTTGGGAGAATAGTAGGAGTATTCTAAGCAGAGAAGACAGCCCAGCTAAAGGCTCTGAGACAAGTTGTGCCCTCCAGGAATAGGAGGGATGAGGCAGGTGTTCTCAAGGGAAATTTTTCTGTACTTTGCAAGTGCTCTGGCACTGAGCTGCACCCCCAGCCGCTTTTAAATTTTCACTTGAGAAAGCCACTCACTAAGTTACCCAGGCTGCCTCTAACCTCAAACCTGTGATCCTCTTGCCTTCACTTCCAGGTCACTGGGATTACAGGCATGCACCACCACGCCAGGCAAAGAAAATATTTCTCAAGAGAATGTAATGTTTAATTTACATTTATTGTGTTCCTTTTGTCCTGTGGCTGGTTTATAAAGAGCATACTTCTTTGTACTATTGAAGTGAAGGGGTCACAGTATTTTTTTGTCTTTTCAGAGAAAAGAACCAAATAATTAAAAGAAATGATTATTTCCCAACAACTATTAAATCTGATGAACCATTACAATAAAAAATGTATAGAATTACTTAATCTTTTCCTATGATGAGGTCTTCTATATTTTTACTTCAAACAAGATGCTGTTTTGTCACCTATCCATAATACTTTAGACTTCTAAAGTAAAAGATTTATGAAATACTTGAATGAAAGTCATTCATACACCTAATTTTTACTTCTGTGGTAATTAAAGCAGGGAACTTAAAGTGAGAGACTGTCTCAAAAAACAAGTGGGTGGGAAGGACATAGTCCTTGCTAGTGCACAGGATTCAGATAATCAGATTGCTCTATTGTCTGTGCTCTGTGCTATGCTTAGCATGATGCACAAGGTTCCTGGTCCAGCCTAGTCTGCAGATTTTGAGTGGAGAGCAGAGATTCACTTTCTTCCTCTGGGTAGTTACAATCTTTATTTCAGATAAGGTGTTTAACAACTATGCTGTATGCAGTTCAAGTACTTCTACAGTATTAATGCCAGAATAATACTCAGTCTCTTCCAGAGCCCTCTTAATGATATTTTCCCGATGCTATAGACCTACTTTACTTGAAGCCATAGCCCTGTGGCATCTGATCCCGTCAGATCTTGGAAGCTAAGCAGGGTCAGGCCTGGTTAGTATCTGGATGGGAGACCGCCTGGGAACACCAGAAGCTGTAGGCTTGGGAGAAGGACCTGGCAACCCCCTCCCAAAAATCAGTCTGCCATTGAAAACCCTATGCACAGCAGAGAAGCACTGACAATAGTATTTCCCCTGTTGTACAGAGGGTCACTATGAGTTGGATACCGACTTGACGGCATCTAAACTAATAGACCTACTTTAAACCTTACATTTACATTTTATTCTCGGGGGTGGGTGTTATGGGCATGTTTTCAGTCCACCCTCATTAGGTGGACAACAGTTTGTCATCTTATGTTACTTCCTTGCCAAAGGTTTAAATTATAAAAGAATTTACTTGGTTTTCATCCTTTTGAAACGAACACAGCCTAAGATACACTAATCTCTTCTATTTTAAAAAGGACAGGCCTTAATATGGTTCTAGCTTGTGATTTACTGGGTGGTTTCCTGCCAGTCAATGAGGCTGATTGCAATCAAGCCCTCTTAGAATGAATCATCCAAGCTCACATTTTCTGATTAGAGAATCATTGTGTTTCCTTCCTTCCTTCCTTCCTTCCTTCCTTCCTTCCTTCCTTCCTTCCTTCCTCTCTTCTTTCCTTCCTTCCTTCCTTCCTTTCCCACCCCCCCCCACCTTTATTTATTTATTTATGCCTAGGATGGCCTGGAACTCTCTATGTAGACCCAGCTGGGCTTGAACTCACGTCCATTTTCCCGCCTCAGCTTCCCAAGTGCTGGGATTGCAGGTTGCACCAACATGCTCATCTTAAGAACCACTCTGCTTTCTATAGCTCTTTTCTTGACCACTTCAAAATAAGCAGAGTCATTTTCCAGCTTGAGTTGTAAAAGTCTTCTTGTTTTCTTTTGTTTTGTTTAAGGAGGTTTCGAGAAGACCCAAAACAAAACAACATGAACTATGCATCAGTGAATTTCAACTGTGGTACTAGAATTGAGATATTCAAACACATTCTCTGGTGGTTTGTTCAAACCTGGACTGGAATATTAGGGGCCAGAACAAGGTCACCTTAGCAGCTAGGAAGTCATTCTTTGACATGGTGGCATTGTTAAAACACATGGGGAACACATGGAAAATGTTTTATTAATTGCTGATTAGGTTTCTCCTGGAAAGAAAAATTGGGTTGTGGATGGGTACAGGATGCCAGGTTCTAGGGGTTTCCTGTGTAGGAAGGAGATGGGAAGAGAAGAGGGGTTCTTGCACAGGATGGTGGCTTTCAAGTAAAAATTTCAAAAGAGAGATAGAGGTCCAGACTCAAATCCTAGTTTGTGCTTATATCAATGCAATGTGACTTTCTACCTACCAACTTCCTCATTTGCAAAGTGAATGATGTTAAAAGTAACTGTGTCTTTAAAAAAAAAAAAAGTTCCCAGAACAATATCTTCACTCTCCAATTTTCTCCTGTCCTTTGATTTGGAAGCCAACTCCTTCTTGGCAACCAAACCCTCAGACATCATGAACTGTGCTCAGCTCACCCTGCTTACGGGTTCAGAGCATCTCTCACTCTCTGATCTGCTAGCCCAAAGCTGTCTGTGAATTGGAAACTAGAATTGGCTTCATGCGTATTGATCAGAGTATTAGAAAACATTAAGAGATGTTTTCATGCCAAATTAGAATCCTCAGTGGATTTTCCTCATAAGCTCTGTGATAATTGGTGGTTAGAGCCCACAGTACTGTGGATACTCTATTACCACTGAGTTAAGGATTAAATTGATTTTTCAGACTGGTCTGGGAATGTAAACATTTGTACCATAGTGTCTATGGGTGGACACATTCTGTGTTCCAAACAATTGACCTTTCAGAGTTGATCCAGTTCCTAACTTTGGAATGCCTTGTATAAAATTATGTCACATTTTTGGTTTTGTTTGTGTGGCTTAGAATCAAACACTTGTTAGAGCTGGAAGAAACTTTAAAGATCATTAATTAATGGATACATTTTGTAGTTAATGAAACCAAGACTCAGAAAGACAGATCTGGCTAAGATTGTTCAGCTGCTCTGGTCTACCATCTTCAAGCCAATGCTTTTCCCACTGTCCAAATCATTTTGTGGTCATTTCCCCACATAGTCCTTAAACTTCCTGAGAGTTGGGAAGTCATGCCTTCTTCAGTGCAGGCCCAAACACACTGTGTTGCATCACACTTAGTTGGTCCACTATATATTTCACTTTAGAGTTTTATTCAGTGTAAAACTCCTTAAATAACAAGTACCATAGCGCATTTCAATTAAAAAAGTTATTTATAATAGGCTGGACCTGGTTTATTTTTGTTTATTTATTATTTACTGTTATTATTCAAATAATAATTGATAAATATTCTATATAACTTGTTGTTGTTGTTAGCTGCTGTCGAGTCGGTATCCGACTCATAGCGACCCTCATAGGGTTTTCAATGGCTGACTGTTTCGGGATTGCCTTGGGAGTGGATTGCCAGGTCCTTCTCCCATTTTTGCAGTGCTGGGAATTGAACGCGGGACCTCAGAGACTGCAGCACAGTGCTCTACCCACTGAGCTAAATCCCAGCCCACTCTATATAACTAGTATTTTCTAAATAATATGATCTAATGGTTATGATATAACCTCAATGAATATTTTTCACAGCCCACTGATACATTAGGTTTTAGTTTTAAAAGACAAATGACATTAATTTGAATGTGTCATTTTATGACCAACCTTTTAGAAAACTCAATGATTTTTGTCTTATTTATCAAGCCAGTTAAAACACTGACTTATGAAATCATTTAGTGGTTAACTTTCTCTAACTGAAAAGGTGAATCAAACATTATATAGATATATTATATGGGAAAAGAGCAACTGTCATTAGAAACAAAATATTTAAGCAGTTTATATGAAATGAACTTTCATATTTTGTATACTTTCCCTCATCAACAGTTATTAATTACTTCCTGGTATCTTGTTTGAATGGACAGGATGGGAGGGCATGGAAAGAAAAACATTTTTTTAAATGTAGATGACATGGTTTTATTGTAAAAATCTAGGACTGATGTACTTTAGGGCCACAGATCAACTCTTTAACCATTAAATAGTTGCTATTTGTGGTGGCTGTTCATCCAAACTTAACTGCTTTATAGTTATCAGTTTTATATAGCTAGTTAACTCCTTCAATCAGTAGGCATTTGTTTTGCAATCTGTTTATCTTGAAGGATGTATTAGAGAGTTAAACATAAAATGCTCCACTGAAAATCTCTCTCTCTCTCTCTCTCTGTGTGTGTGTGTGTGTGTGTGTGTGTGTGTGTGTGTGTAATTAGGGGTAAAAGATAAGTAATTAGACAAGGACAGGGAAAAAGGCATTTGATTATATCTGTTTTGTAGTTTGGAGGAGCTAAAATAACTGAGGATGTACCTTATGGATTAGCCGATAACTTTGGCACTTTGTTTATTTTCTCATATGTGTACTGAAATGAAATCAAAACTAAACCTCAAAGAAAAACTTTAGCCCTGCCTAGGTGTTCTACCTATACCCTGCTCTGTATTTAGAGGGGTGGCTTCCTATTAATGTGGATAGGTCGATATCTGTTATCAATTTTCATGAATTGAGCTAACCATCAAAGTTTATGATATTTGATAAAAAGAATTGCTGCCCCCAGGTACACCCATTAAAATTTAAAATTAAGCCACGTATGAGTTAAAGATTTTACTGAGCAGAATTATATTGATAGAAAGACAGCTCAAATGTCAATTTACTCATTTAAAAACTATCTTGGGCCTGGCACAGTGGCACATACCTCTAATCCCAGCAACTCAGAGGCTGAGGCAGGAGGACTGCAAATTCCAGGCCAGAAGAAACTTGCATAACTTAGCAAGACCCTAACTCAAAATAAAAAGTGAAAAATAGGCTGGGGATACAGCTCAGCGGTAGAGCACTTGCAAAGCATCCCTGAGGCCCTGGGTTCAATCCCCCAGTGCCAAAACAAAACAAAACAACAAAAATGTTGGGTTAAGCAAGAGAAACAGAGCTCTAAAACAAAACTTCCACATTTTGGTACCTATATCCATATACTTTCACACCATATTGACTATTGGCCAATATTGACAGGTATATAAGAAAAGCATACCAATGAAAATCTTGCTGTGTTTACTGTAAGGAGCCACAAGACTTCTCTTCATTATGTTCCATAGTGCCTGTGTTTAGGACAATCCACAGGGTTATCTCTTTGGTCTTAATAGAGTGATGGATGGGTCTGCCTTTATCTAATGGACACTACAGTGTTCTATTGTTGTTGTTGTTAAGTGCCACTGAGTTGTGTCTGACACATAGCAACCCTCTTAGGGATTTCAATGGCTGGCTGATCGGAGATTGCTTTGGGAGTGGATTGCCACATCCTTTTCTTGGTTTTGTGGTGCTGGGGATTAAATCTAGTGCTTCGGGAACCACAAAGAAGCACTCTACCAACTGAGGTAAACCCCAGTTATTAGTAATTAAAAATAAGATCAAATTTTATTAAGACCGCAAAATATGATGCCCCAAGCCCCTCACAACCAGAAAACCCACATAATGATCAGAAGTTTTCCCACATAGACATGTCTGGAAGTACCCAAGGATATTGACATAAGTGACCAGATATCTCCCTAATTCTAAAGGTGTGTTAGTGAATGTGCAACAATCAGTATTTAGAAATAAGACAGGAAAGCTGTTACCTCTTATGGGTGAGATTAGAGATGATTTTCATATTTTTCTTCATTTTCCAAATTTTCTTCAATAAACACACTTACTCTGGAAAAAAGGGGGGACTCTTTTAGGGGTAAATATGGCTTGAATTGGTATGAGTTTTGGTCTTTATCTTATATAATGTGAATATTCATATGATTTTCTTCAGAGAGAATGTTTTACATTACGGTGAGCTGCCCCAGAATCTGTTGGGGTGTTAAGTAACAGTTTGTGTATCAATTTGACTTCAAAATCTGTAAAATTCAGAATTCTTATGGAATTCTTTTAGCGGGAGGGAGATCCCATTAAAAGTTCCCATAAAACACTTTCATTTTTATAATGGCCCATTCCTTCCCAGGATTCCGATACACCCAAAAAACCTGGTGAATAACTGCACAATGTTTTTTCCCCCTTAAACTCAATACTTTCTACCCACGTTTTTGACACGGACATGCATGTTTAAGCACCCAGCTCACATACACTGAGAGGGAATATATTGCAAGTACCAATGGTACAGACTCTAGTACTAGATGACTAGGTTTGAATACTAGTTCAGCTGCTTATTTGTATGGCTTATAGTTAGGTACCTAACCATTCTGTGCCTCAGTCCCTTCCACAAAGTAAATAATAATGCTACCTACCACATAGGGCTTGCTGTAGGGAGTAAATGATAATGCATATATAACACCTAAAACAGTGCCAGGGCAGCCAGAGGGAACTTAGGAAATGTTAGCTATTATTAGTGATATATGATCAGTTAGTCTTAGCTGTTATTAGTGATATATGAGTGGGTGGAACACATTATCTTGGGCTGGGGGAAACCGTATGTCAGAGTTTCTGGAAAAGCATCTATGGAATGTGTAAAGGCCTTTGGCCTGACCACCTCTAAAACAGGCCAAATACTATCCCTTACTTAGATCCTTTGTGTAGCTATTCTTCCTCCTCTCTTCCAGGGGGAGCATTATGTGGTGAAAGGAAAGCTGGGCCATGAAACTTTCCAAACCTGCCCCCTCATTTCTCTTTCACCCTCTGTGAGTGAGATACTTGGGTAGATGCTGTGAACACAAAGATCTTTCAGAATCTGGGTGAACATGAAAGATAAATTCTTAAACAATTAGAAGATACATGCAGTAGTCCACACCCTTAACCCCAGCACCTTGGGAGGCTGAGGCAGGAGAGAATTGTTGAGTTCTAAACCAGAGGCAGCCTGCATAACTAAGAGAAACACTGACTCAAAATTTAAAAAAAACAAAAACAAAAAGCTACAAGATGGAAACATTTAGCAATATAATGAGGTATTGTTAGGTATTGTATAGGCTAGCTTAGGAATTGACAGGCAATAGGAGGAAAACGGCACTGAAAATGACTCTTCCTGTTCTGCCATGATGAAGCAGCTATATGTGTGTCTCAGCATGTTGGAAGGACATTTGTTGTGGTTGAGGCTCTAGCCCGGCTAAAGTTTGAGTCTCACCTACAACACCCCGTGAATATCGGGAACTCACTAGAGTGGGTTGTATATGTGGCCGGTGGTGCCAATGAAGGACTTAGGGAGACCTTCAATAGGTGAAACAGGGAAGGTAAGGTTTATCAGGTGCTCCCCTGGTGGGGTGCAACAAGCTAGCAACCCTTATAAGTGCAGAGCTCTAAGTGCTCTTTAAGTGCTGGCTCTAAGCCTGTAGCATGGAATGCTGCAGGCTGAGTCCTGGTACAGCTCAGCCTTAAAGGCACAGCTACAGCTGCTGATGTTCCGTGGAGGTCAGCTGGTCTTGCCTCTCACAGCTCACCTTCTCTGCCTCCCTCCTTCCCAAGGATGGGAGGAATTGGGAGGCTCTCCGTGGCTTGCTTCGGCACTTCGGGGCCCCTGGTCTTGGTCATGCCGGCTTGCTTGCAGATCTCACTGGAGTTGGGAGTGCTGGTCGAGGTATTGGGGATCACGTGACAGTTGAGGGATGATGAGAAAGGTGAGGGACGGACAGGTGAAGTGAGGTCCGGGAGCCCTGCTTATATAGGGTCCCGGAGGGGGCATGTGACTGGGATAAGCCAATCAGGACACACACCTAACAGGTACAGCAGATAAACTGACATACCTGCCAGGTGGGGACAGTTATTTACTGGAAATGCTGAGGGGAGCCAATGAAATTTAGGGGGTTAGGGCAGGTCAGACTGGCCAGGCACCACCTTTACTCACTCGATGGGAGGGGCTGGTGTGAGTGAGCAAGATGTGGCCCTGGGGTCAACTAGGGGTCAGCCCCTCAGGCTGTCATGATGGACCCTAGTTGTGGGGTAGATTTTAAAAATCCCCAACAGACATTCTTTTTAAAAAATTTTTTATGGTACTAGGGGTTGAACCCAGGGCCTTGCACTTGAAATGTTTTGTAAGTGCTATACCACTGAGCTGCACCACAGACTTTTTTTGTTTTCTTTTTCTTTTTTTTACTTTTTGAGACAGGGTCTGGCTAAATTATGCACACTGCCTCTGGTCTCAAACTTGCAATCCTCCTGCTTCTGCCTCCAGAGTCCTAGGATTACAGGCATGGGCCACAGCACCTGGCTCAGGAAAGACATTTTCAAGAGTCCTACCCAAGCCCTAATGCTATTTACAAAACAAAGACCCTAAGCCCTGTAGGGCACTGCCTAGACAGGGAGTTCACCCCGGGTCCTATCTAGGCCCCCTTGGAGGACTGAGGCTTGATCCCCCACGCAGTCACCTTTGCCCTACATCCGGGAACTCAGGGTTGTTGAGCTCTCCAAGTTGGCCCTGGCATCTATTCCCTTCCCTCACTCCCCCTGACACCGATTGGCTGTTTCCAAACCCCAGAACGACACCTGATTGGACTGTTTGGGAACCACCCCTGATTGGCTACTTTTACAAAACCAAATTTGAATATCCCCTCTGATTGGCTGAAACCTGTATTGGGTGACTGCCTCTGATTGGTCCCCGGCGAGCCCCAGAAGAGTATATAAGGGCAGCGAGCCCCAGAAGAGTATATAAGGGCAATACACAGAGCAGTCTGGGTCCATTCCATCGACCGGGATGGCCAAGGAAGAAATAGAGAGCTGTTGGAGCAGAGCACTGGGAGTCTTCATTGGGAAGAAAGAAGCAAGGAGTTGCCGTGGGCAGAAGCCTTTGAGCCTGCCTTTCTCAAGGTTTCTCAGGGCAGCCGTTGGCATAAGCCTCCTTTCCAGGTGGTGCGGCTCCGGGGTGCCCAGCTCCCCCCACCAGAAGACGGGTCTTTGGCCGCCGGTTCCCACTCATGGCCAGAGCAAGTCCAGTGGCAGGGCGATGGCCCACAAAGCCCAAGTCACAAGAAGTACCCAGAAATGGGTGTCCTGGGCTGATGTCACACTGCGCATTCCCTAGTTTGATAAAACTAGAGGGAACATGCACACACTCTTTTTTTGTTGTTTCTTTTTTATCCTCTCTCTTCTCTCCACTCCATCTCTTCTCTCTTTTCGGCCCACCATCTTCTCTATCCAAGGCACCTTTTCTTCTGAAAGCCTGCTTAACTTTCCTGTATTCTCTGGCTTATTTACCTTCCCCTCAGGAGTAGAAATATCCTTATTTCTGTTCATTCTGGGAACACAGGTTTTTCCAATTTCTTTTCCAGTTTTACCTAAGCTCCTCCAGGTGCCTTACTTTTCCCTGTAACTATTCCTTCAAGGAGTACTATCTTTAATAAACTTATTCTATATTCTCTACAATAACTTAACTGTCAGGTATAAATTCTTTTAGAAGCTGACTACAAGGTCTAAAGTCTCTAGGTTTAGCAGCCAGCCTCCCACTTCAGATGGGTTAACAGGAGGCTCCTGAACCAGCCTTCCCAGTAACAGTATGAACAGGAAAGTACTGTGGAAAGTATTACCCACGGTGGGTGGAGATGTAAGATATGTGATTAAACTTCTAGAGAAAGAAGACAGAAGGGCACCCACGTGAAATATTACTACTACTGACTGCACCAGGGCCTACTTTAACGCTGGTTTCGTCCACGGTTACTCAGGAACTAGACTTCTGGAAGAGCAGGTTATAAAACACCGACTTGCAACGTTAACCTTTTTCAGCAGAGTGCCCCTTCCTGCTACCCACACACCTGGGTTTAAAATAGGGGTACCTGCAGTTGGAGTATTGCAAAACCAGGAAACGAAAGGGAAAGAAAAAAAAAAAAAAAAAAAAAAAAAAGACCAAGGCAGGGAGTACACAACCGACAGATCTGCCAAAACGGGGAGGAAAGCCCCAAACAGTAAGCTTGGCTTGTCTGTGAGCGGGCCACGTAAGGGAAGATTCCTCCGCGCAGTGTGAGCTTCCTCCACGCGCCAATCCCCGCCCAGCCCAGCGCCTGAGCCACAGCTGCTACTCAGCCTCATATATTTGCCGCGATAGGGAGACTGAACTGCGTGTAGGCGGAGGCAGACGAACCCAGCATTCTTCGACTGCGCCAAGGCCCGGGGCTGGAAGTGCCAGAGGGCTCGCGGTGCGCCTGCGCAGAAAGCCGTGCTGCGTAGCGTCTGTGCGAGTGAGGAGAGGGGGCTGTTGGCGGCGCAGGAGAGCCTCGTGGAAACTGGCTCTGTGGATGAGTGGGGGGTGCCGCATGGGGAGGGAGAGGAGGCCGCGAGAAGAGGGGGAGGCCAAAGTCTAACGCAGCCGCGTACGTGGGGACCTCGCTTGTTATTCATTGTGGCTGCCTCCGAGTGTGCGCGCGCTCTCCCTGCTCGGCGGGGACGGAGTGGGGGACGGTGTGGGAAGAAGGGGAGTTGGAGTCGGGGTCGAAACGCCGCGTTACTTGTAGGTGAGAGAACGCCGAGCCCTCGCGGCAGAGAAGCCGTCGTATCGGCTACTAGGAAGGAGAGTCTGGTGCTCCCAAGATGTCGGACTCGGAACTGAACGTGGAGAGCCTCGTCTCCCGCCTGCTGGAGGGTGAGTGGGGCTTCCGGACCCCTTCACTCCTCCCGCCATTAAGCCCCTTCTGGCCTGAGCACGTCCGCGGGGTGGGAGGGCGAGCGGGGAGCGGAGCCGGCAACAGAAGCGCCCCTCTGCAGTGACAACTTACTGGAGATGTTGCGTGGCTCCCCTGGCCTTCGTGCTCCTCTGGGGTGACCCTTATGAGGGAGCGAGGGTGCCTGCCACTGGGCGTTGTGTGTCCGAGAAATGTGTTTATTTTCTGTTCTCTGTGCATTGGCCTTGCCTGCCTCAGATTGTCGTACCGGCAGTGTGAGTTTTGTAAAAACCTGCAGTAGGACTGTTTTCAGTTCTGTGTTTGTACACGGTATTCTAGAACGGAGTTTTGTTAAGGAAAGGATAAGATTAGCAAGACTTTCCTGCCTAATTATCTGGCGTAAAAACATTAGTAAAGTCGGAGGTCGGGTTGGAAATACAGGTAAGAAATAACGAACTGTATATATTTGCTCACAGGATAGACTTTGGGATTTGAAAATTTAAGGTTTGAGGCGAGTTTAATTTCTGCACGAATTTAGGAGAGGTTTATTGTAAAGCCTCTCTTGGGCGTAAAGGGTATTTATAAGTTTAAGCAGCAGTTGAACTTCCCTGGCCTTCATGTTTTTTATAGATTAGTTTTGTGTTGGGGGAAGCCTGACGAGGGAAAGAAGAGTTGGAGGAACCAAGAGCTAAATGTTATTGATCCGTTTTAGGAAATTGTTCAGAGTTAAGTGCAGTCTTCGTGAAAGGGTCCTTTTACTCTCAAATTCGCGTCATCACTGTTTTTGTGAGTGTGAAGAAAAGAATTTAAGCCTTTTAAAACAATTTAGAGTCCTCTGTCAGAAACCTTGTAAGGATTGCATACATGTTGCTGCAATTTGTTTTCAAATTACCTGAACAGAATTGTTTACAACAACGAAGCAGTATGTACTTGTATTTTGAAATACAATGAAGATTGTGTAGATTCTTTTTTTTTGGGGGGGGGGGAGTGGTTCCTTTTTTTTTTAAGGTATATAAACTATTTATTAACAAAAAAGGCCTACGGACTTATTTCTTTTTGGACACACCCACGGTACAACCAAGGCGGCCAGTGGTCTTGGTGGTGCTGGCCTCCCACGTGAAGGCCCCAGAAGTGGCACAGCCCTCAATGGGCTCTAATCTTCAGTTGCTACAGGTCTTCATGGAGCTTGTTGTCCCGACTATTGGCCAAAACCTGCCTATATTTTCCATCCTTTACGTCCTCCTGTCTATTCAAGAACCAGCCTTGAACTGTGTGGATTCTACATAATGGTAATACACGTTCCATCCCATCCTCCCTGAGTTTTCCAGCCCTCCTAGTGAGGTCACTGTCGGCTTTCCTTAACACCACATGAGCACATATTTGCCCCACACCCTTAATGGCAGTGATGGCAAAGGCTGTTTTTCTGCCGCCCATCAATGTTTGTGTGTGTTGAGTACTCCCAAAATGTGCTAGAACTTCTCAGGGATTACCAGAGACGTGAAGGCAAAGGTGGCTTGTAGGCCTCCTGTGGAACAGAGCCAGTAGTTCCTTTTTTTCAGCTAATGGTTGGCTCCTAAAACATTTGTTCTGTATGTACCCATTGTGTAAATAAATCAGTGTATTTGCTTCTGAGGTGAAAGCTTTTCATCAGTCTTAGGACTTAAAAGGAAGCAAAAGTTTTTATCAGGAACTTATTTACCTTTTTCTTTATTATCAAGTCATTTCTGAAAGACCCCCTGCTGCCTTCAGACTGTGTTCATTGGTTAAGACTGTGTTCACTGGTTAAGACTGTGGTCTTCAAAGATTTCTTGCTGGGTGTGTGAGAAATTTTTGGGGGGAGTGACTTGGTAACTGTGGATGGTTCTACAGGGGAAATACAATTACTTTTAAATTTTTATGTCTGGCTGGGGGAAGTGGTGCACACTGGTAATCCCAGCGACTCCAGAGGCAGAGGTAGAAGGGTTGCAGGTTGGAGACCAGAGGCTGTCTGGGTCAAAAAAACAAAAAACAAAACAAAAATGCCCCCCAAAAACAAAAAAAGAATATTTTTATGTCTTGTTAATCTTTGGAGAAATTTTAAGTCTATCACCATTTTTAGATATTTTTAAATTTGTAAATTAAAAGATTTTAAAACTAATTTGTGTCTCAGTTTACTCATAGTTTTAATTTTCCATATACTCATATTCATTGTAGGCATAAAAGGGTAGATTCATGTAAATAAAAATGTTTGATCTTCACCTTTTAATGATTATAGATGCTTAAACTTCACTAGTGGGGTTCAGGGTTATTAAGAAAAAAGACACTGGGAAAAAGCCTAAGCAATTTAATGTTAAATATTTGCTTCTGGTTTTGAACATCTTTTTTTTTTTTTCTTTTCTTTTGTTAAGAATTGTAGTAGACATGTTTTCCTGTTTTAAATTAGCAACTGTTTTGTGAACTCCGATGTATCAGGCATCAGGAATTCAAAGATAAGACACAGTTTCTTCACACATGGAGCTCCCAGTCTAAACAGGTGACTTTTCACCTTTTTCTAGCCTCTTCTGTGTTTCTGTCTTAAGCATACTGTTTATTAATAAAGAATCTCATTACTTTTTAATCCCACAGAAACACATTTAGACAGTGCCTACCTGGTATTTTTAAGCACTGTATTCTACGTTCCTCCCCTCCTTCCTTAATCTACATCTGTTCAACGATTTGTCCAAAGCAGACTCAAGTTTTCTACTGAGAAATTATTTTAGTCTTCAAAGAAAATAAAAGATTACATACCTTGGTTTTCAGTGATGTTACATGCTACTTAAATTTCATTCAGATTCAAGTGATGGTATTTTTTAAAGCTGCCTAGGAAAATAGCTATGCTTAGATTTGTGTGTATGTTACAGGATAGTGCAAATCAAAAATTGACCAACAAAAGATATGCAATTAATGTTAGGAAGAATGAATTTCAAGTACATTGAATCGCCCGCCCGCCTGCCTGCCTGCCTGCCTGCCTGCCTGCCTGCCTGCCTTCCTTCCTTTCTTCCTTCCTTCCTTCCTTCCTTCCTTCCTTCCTTGTGTGTTATGGATCCTTAAGATTTAGTTAGGCAGACAGACTAAGCATATGGGAAGTTTTCATTCTAGTGTCCTTCTAAAGGTTAAAAAAAAAAAAAGAGTGGATGGGAGAAACGAAATCGGTCAATGAAAACACATTAAAGTCCCCCTTTCTTTGTAAGGCTGGCTTTATTAAGATATAATTCCCATATCGTACAGATTGCCTGTTAAAAGTGTGTAATTCAGTGGCTTTTAATATAGCCAGAATTTTGTAGCTATCATTAAAATCAACTTTAGAATATTTTCTCACCTGTACCTCCAAAAATTCTATTCCCAGAAACAGATACTCCCTTTTTCCTTTATCCCTCTTCCCCCTGCCCTGGGCAACCACCAATCTACTTTCTGTCTCTATGGATTTGCCTATTGTGGACGTTACATATAAATGAAATCATACACCATGTGGTCTCTTGTGACTGATTTCTTTTAATGCTTTTATGTTGCACCCATGTTGTTGCATGTTCTAGTACTCTATTCCTTTTATGGCTGAATAATACTCCATTGTGTGGATATAGCAGCCTTTAAAATACCTATTTATCTGTTGATGGATATTTGGGGTGTTAACTCTTTTAGCTGTTGTGAATCTGCTGTCAGTATTTGTGTATAGGCTTTTTAGTGGACTAATGTTTTCAGTTCCCTTGGGCAGAAAGCTAGAAATGAAATTACTAGGTCATACTAAGTGTTTTGCCTTTTGGGGAACTGCCAGACTGTTGGAAAGTTCTTTACTGATTGAATTGCTTAATTTGGGCCCAGCAACCTAAAAGTTGGTCAGTTTGAAGGAAATGCTAGTTGCTCCTGGCAACCTCTGCTTCCACTGGGTAAGTGTTGTGTTGTATATAGATGTGAGGCCAGACTTGTTAGAAAAGAGCAAGTTGGAGAAGAGATGTGATCACCTGAGGAACACTTTCTTTTCTTGATTCTTCTGGATGGGAAGCTTAAAGATGGTGTTGTATTTTTTAATCAATTGATAAATGAGGGTTTTTGTTTATTACCTCTTTAATTCTAGCAAGTGAAGGAAACTGACAATTTGAAGAAGCTCAGAGATGTTTGTTTTCTGTTTAAATACAGAGGTGAAGATTACCTGAAAAATGACTAAAGCCAAGATAAGGGTTCATTGGGATTTAGAAATGATTTAAATTTGAGTCTAGAGACAGGGCATTAGTGAAGATAGTAGGAATTTTTTTCATACCTTATTCTTCATGTTTATCATTTAACAGAGTATGCATTATGAATTATAATAGTGGCAAAATAATACATACATGTATACAGAAATGTCAAAATGCTTAAAAATAATGACTAAAATCTCATTAAGTGTTTCTGAAACAAAGGTTACCCTGGTTATCCTTTAAATACAGGGTGGCAAGAGAAGAAATGGTTTGTATGTATCAGTAGGCATGGCAATAGTTGCTGGGGTAATGGATGGGGACTACCATTTGAGTTTTATGGGATGTAATTTTGATTAGATGCAAGTTATATCCTCTGGCAGCAACTGGTTGCCCTTTTAGCAGCTGTCAATAACCAGTCCAGGCTCATTTTCTCTGGAAAAATAGAGGAACATTGAAGGTATAAAAGGAAAGAACATCAAGATCACAACTCTTTCTTCTTACCATACACTCAACTTATTCTCAAGATTGAATTGGATTCTCTCTAGCGTTGTGGTTATTAATAAATAAAATATGATTTTTTTTCACCTCATTTTCTGAAGTACACCCTATAACAGAGACTTTCTATCTGATAAGATGAAAATACTTTAATAGAGAGACAGTCTTTATTCTGCTACTAGAGGTGGTGGTAGTGTTAGGGGCCATTGAAGCAACCCTATGTATGACAGAACAAAACACTATCTGACACTATTGTTCCTGGCAGTATGTCAGTGCTTCTCTGCTACTTGTAGGGTTTTTAATAGCTGATTATATCAGGACTAGGCTGCCAGGTCCTGCTCCCAAGCGTACAGCACATGGCAACCCCAGGTGATTTCTTATCCAAAGGCTAACCAGGACCAATGCTGCTTATCATCTGAGATTAGAGGGGATCAGATGCCAAGGTGGTATGGTTGAAGAAGAAACTCATTCTGAAGGTAAATAAATAAGTTATAAATAATCAGTAGCCAGTGCTCCTGGTTGGATGGAGGAAGTCAGTTTTGGGGTCTAGAGAGGTATTTGTCATGTAGTAGGAAAAGAGACAGCAGAGGTTATCATTTATTCTACCTCTGTACTATTCATACATGGTGTGTTTTAGGGTTGCTTTGGGCGTGGATTGCTACTTCTCCCATTTTTGCAGTGCTGGGGATTGAACTTAGGGCCTCAGAGAGTGCAGAGCAGCAACACTCCTTAACTGAGCTAAACCCAAGCCCCAAAGGTATGCATAACCTTCCTGAAAATCACTGGCCTCAAAACCCTCCCTTCCCAAATTTACCTGTATCTGTGCAAAGATAGGTATTTTAAGTTATGTGTGTGACCTAAAGAGAACATTGCTTTTGGTGCTTGATGCGTGTCAACACCATGCAGTTTGGAGATTTCGTTATTTTCAGCACAGGTTATTTCACCATAAAGAAATTTTATCCTAGAATGTTAATCAGAGCATCCCTCAGTAAGGGATGTTCCCATCAGGTCAATTACAGGGTGACCAAAACGCTTTTTTGCTTTTAGTACTTACCTAACACCATTTTAACCTTCCCTTAATCTTACTTCCCATTTTCAAGATTTAGAGAAATCCAAGGTTAACTTCTCATAATAAAAGTAGTTTAAATATTTCTGATATTACATCATTTTCTCTGATGTTCTTTGGTGTAACTCAATTTAAATTTTAAATAGCAAATTGAGAAGAAATTATTGTAGGTACTTGTGAATTCATCTATGTTGTTTGAGTATTTATCAAATAATTAAGACACAATAGTAAGAGAAAATGACCAGACTTCTGGGTGAGTAATTTACAAACCTGTGAGTGAGAAAAGAAAGTCTAAATTAGTTAATGACAGAAAGGAATAGATATTGTGAATTTCAGACCCCAACTACAATAGTTATGCTGTTGTTGTTGTTGTTAGGTGCTGTCGAGTTGGTATCCGACTCATAGCGACCCTGTGTACAACAGGGGAAACACTTGTCAGTGCTTCTCTGCTGCTCATAGGGTTTTCAATGGCGGATTGATTGTTGGGAGGGCATTGCCAGGTCCTTCTCCCAAGCCTACAGCTTCTGGTGTTCCCAGGCGGTCTCCCATCCAGGTACTAACCAGGCCCGACCCTGCTTAGCTTCCAAGATCTGATGGGATGGGATGCCACAGGGCTACAGCTGCAGGCAAATAGTTATGCTATGTGCATGGTAATCATATATTAATCAACTTAAATGTGTACCCAAGAAACATAGTTGTTGATGTTAGATGCCTTGACATAGTGAGAGACTGCATTGTGCAATGGATAAAGATGCATGTTTTGTGCCTATTTTACCTTCAGCTCTGACCCCGTTTCTTTTGTTTTTTGGGGATGGTATTTACCTGCTTCATGAAGTATGTGTAGAGAATGATCAGGTAAACACTATAGACAATTCTTGGCACGTAAAAGCTCAGAAAATGTTGCTGCTGTTAGTACAAATCTGCTAATAGGTAATAGGGAGCTCTTTATGCTACTAAGATTTACACCTTCCCTGCAGAGTACTAATTTTTGAGGAGGTTCTTTTTGGGGAGTACCTAACAGATAGCATGTCTTCTGCTTTGTATTTATTGCATACAACTACCATTCCCACATGTATGTATGTATAAACATTTCTTTTGTATTCCCATTATCCAGAGTTTATAAACTAGTTTGTTATACCAGTGTTGGTTCTGAATGCACAAAGGTATCTCTAGGCAGAGTAAAATGGTGAAATGCTTTTAGGAGATTTATGTGCTTGCTTTTAATATTATATCTCAAGCTATGTGAGTTGTGGTTAGAAGTTAAAATTGAGAATTTAAAATTATGTATTCATTTAAAATAACAATAACATGTTATTTTTTAGAGTAGTGTTTTTATGAAAAAGTAACTTTGCTGAAACGAAGAGTGTCATTTTCCATTTATAGTTTTTTTTTTTTTTTTTTTTTTTGGTGGTACTGGGGAGTGAACCCAGAGCCTTGTGCATGCTAAGCAAATACTCCACCACTGAGCTATATCTGCAGCTCTTATAAATCTCTATAATATATTGTTTTCATAGAGGGTAACTGAATTCTCATCTCTGCCTCAGTCTGTTTTGATACTTTGTTTTGGCTGAAGGACCAAAGTCAAAGTATCCCCAATTGCAGATGATATAATCCTATACTTAAAAGACCCTAAAGACTCCACTAGAAAACTTTTAGAGCTGATAAACACTTTCAGTAAAGTAGCAGGATACAAAATCAGTATACATAAATCGGTAGCTTTTGGGTATCCCAGTAGTGACCAGGTGGAAAAAGACACCAAGAAAATAATTCCATTCACAAAAGTTTCGAAACAAAATACATGGAAGCAAACCTAACCAAGGAGGTAAAAGACCTCTACAATAAACACTTTAAAACACTAAAGAAGGAAATTGAAGAAGTCATCAGAAGGTGGAAAAATCTGCCGTGCTCATGGATCAAAATAATTAACATTGTCAAAATGGCTATGTTACCCAAACCAGTCCACAGATTTAATGCAATCCCCATCAAAATCCCAGTGACATTCTTCACAGAGATAGGAAAAACAATCCTAAAATTCCTATGGAAGCACAAAAGATCCCAATCACTGAAGTGATTCTGAATATAAACAACAATGCAGGGACATCACAATCCCTCAGTTCAAATTGTATTACAAACCTATAGTAATAAAAACTGCATGATAGTGGCAGAAAAAGACATGTGGACCAGTGGAATGGAATAGAGGAGCCAGAAATAAACCTATGAGTTTACAACCACCTGATGTGTGACAAAGGAGCTAAAAAAATAAGTTGAGGAAAAGATATCCTCTTTAGCAAATGGTACTGGGTAGACTGGATATCCTCATGTAGTAGGTTGAAACTAGATCCCTTTCTCACACTTGTATAAAAATCAGTTCAAAATGGATGAAAGACCTTCATGTAAAACCTGAAACTTTGAAACTGTTAGAGGAAAACATAAGGAAAACACTTTAAGACATAGACATAGGCAAAGACTTTTTGAATAGGACCCACAAAGCAAAGAAAACAATAGGAAGAATTGACAAATGGGATTGCATGAAGTTAAAAAGCTTTTGCACAACAAATGACACAGTTATCAGAGCGAACAATCTATAGAATGGGAGAAAATCTTTGCCCTCTTACTCTCTCAGTAACTACTAGAACAAACAGGAAAAAATCAGCAAGATTGTAGAAAATTTGAAAAGCACAGTTTATTTGCCCTAATGAACACAGAGAACATTCACCTACCAATTGCTGGATATATGTGATTTTCAAATATTTTTGAGACATTTTTCTAAAAGATACCATATGGTATACCATGAAGCAGATCCCAGGCTTCAGTGTTAATAAACTAGAAATCAGTGGGGCAAATTCTCAAATAGCTGGAAATTCAGCAGTGGTCCCTTACATATCAATCAAACCCATGCATAAATGTCTATTGAATGAATGAATGAGTGATGGTTTCACTGGCTGAGTCACTGAGCCATCCGTGTCTTCCTATATCCACTGATGTCACTGTCAAGAAATTCGTCGCTGTGTATATGGTGCATATTGTATTGTGCCTTGAAGTCCTTGCAGACAAGGATTCCACTACAGAGAAGAAAGCTGGATGAGGCTGATGGACCCTCAGGGCACTGCTCAGAGCATTCCCCACCATGAGAACTGCTCACTTGCATGCCCAGTTATGCACTTATGCTCTCTATATTGCACTTAGTCCTCACACCAGCCTTGTGGATGGATACTCTTTACAGGTTATCAGCTAAAGCTTAGGGGAGTTACTAACGTGCCCAAGGACACCCAGCTACCAATAGCAGAGCTGCAACCCATATCCAAGTCTGTTGGACACCAAAGCCCCAGTGGACCAAGCCACTATAGAGCCCAGGGTCAAGGTTGGCAGGGGCCTGGTCAGGTCCCCTCTTCCCACTTGGATTCCCAGGCCTTTTCAGGCCCTCTGCTGAATAGATATAGAAGTGGGAGGAGATGGACCTGGGCTGTTTCTCTATTAGAACTTGGTTGGACACTACCCTAGCTAGTCTCCACCTGTCCTCTTACAGCAGCCAGTGCCTTTCCTGAAATATGCCAGCCAAGCACATCTCATTGGCACACTCTAGCGTATGTCACTTAGAGCCCAGTCACCCCTCTAGAGAACAGGACACCTCACACAGTTACCCCTGAGCCAGGCCAATTCTCCCAACCTAGAATTCTTGTTCCAGATTGGGACATGTCTGGAGGCTGTGTTGGGAATCATGCTACAACAACCAATACAGAATGGGGTTGTCCAGGCACATTGGGGACATCTAGTCACCCCACCCAGGTCACAAGCATCCCCTCCCCACTGCAGCTTTCAGAACCATATCTAAGAGCTCCCGGGTAAAGTCAGTAAGATTACACATGTGATGTGATTTGCAGGGACCTGGAACAGGAAGGGATCAGTAACTAATGAGTACAGTGAACCACCATTCTCTCTGCTATGTAGGAGCAGTCATCTGCTGGGAATAACTCTGGGAACCCATTTCCATATGGGAGGACAAGAGAAGCTGCACCCAGATTCCTGATGAAGCAGGAATGAGAACTCCAGTCTGCCCATGGTGGGAGGTGTTTATGGGGTTCTCTGTGTGTTGGCTGGCAGAACAGACCCAAAGCATTGGCCTTTGGTAATGAAGACACCCCTCTAGAAATTTTTGCAGAAGGGAAACTGCAGCAAAAGAGGGATGTTTTGACAAGATGTCTTACTGACTTTGCAGATGGCCCCTGCTGTTTCCTACTATCCCCCTGGCATCAGTATGGTGATGAGTTGTGTTCTGTGGTCCAGTCTCAGTGGCTTAACAGGTGAAGTGTGTGGATTGCCACCTGTGCTGGCCTCTACCCCATCCTCTGTCCTCCATTTCTTTATCACTGCTCTCATGGAGTCTAGGGGGAAGGACTCAGAGAGGCTGGCTAAACTGTTGGTGCCCCAAGGCTCCCTGACAGGGATTATTGCAAGATGACCAGCAGCCATAATTCCACATAAGATGTGCCCTCTACAGGGCCTTGAACCCACCCTTGGGGAGCTGGTACTTGAATGGAGGCCCCAGTGTCCACAGCCAAGGCAGAGGACCTAGGCAGGTTTAGAGTGCCAAAGATGCAATGTACCTTAGGAACACGAAGTAGATGTACCTGTGGGGTAGAGCCCTAAATGACCTCTATAGGTGGGGGTGGGAGTGAAGGTGTGACAAGGTTCAGCATGGGTTCCAAGGAGGCTCACAGAGAGTGGTTGGCTTGGACTCTGTGTGTGTGTAGGTAGTTGTGACTTAGGGACATGTAAGTAACTTTGGAAAAGATAGGGAGGTTTGGAAGCTGGACAGACACCATTTTGAAGAACTCTTGCATAAAAGTGTAGGTGTTGTACCTTGTCCAGAAAAGGGAAGAAAGCTTCTAGATGTTTTTTCTGCTCTCAAATCAGTTTGCTTTTGTCCTTGGCATCTCTGTGCTATGAAGGACCTACTTGGAAACAGGCATGTCTGGGCTTAAGGGTGGCTGTGCATATGTGAGATCGTGTAGTCTTCGTAGGCACTCCCTCGACGGGTCACTGGGACCCTTTTAAAGCAGAGAGGCACCTCTCCCTGGTTGCCCATCATTCTCTTCTGCACTTCTTAGGCAGTTTTGTGTTGTTTTCAGGTGATGTCAAGTCGGGTCTGACTCATAGTGACTCTACGTACAACAGATTGAAACACTCCCTGACATTACGTGATGCCTAGTATTATGTCAGTGCTTCTCTGCAATTGTATAGGGTTTTCAATGGCTGGTTGTTTTGGGGAGGGGATGCCAGGTCCTTCTCCCAGTTTTGCAATACTGGGGTTCGAACCTGGAACTTCAACACAGAGCAGCGCTCTACCAACTGAGCCAAACTCCATCCCTTCTTAGGCAAAGTAGTGTACCAAATCTGCAGAACACCAGAGGTTAGTCACACAGCACATTATAAGAGGGTCTGTTCTTCCCCCTGGGATCTGAACTGTCTGGGAGCTGTGATCATTGCCACTGCCCAGCGTCACAGGAGAGGATCAGGCCACAGATCACTAGCTTGGAGAAAGATCAAAATTCAAAATTCTGAGCACAGTTCCTACTGAACACACATCATAAACTTGAAAACTCACAAATCGATCCATTGTAAGTTGCAGGCCATCAGTAGAATAGACGTTGCGAGAGTTGTGGGGAGAGAGGGATTGGGATTTAATAGGTATAGGTTTCAGTTGGGATGATGGAAAAGTTCAGCAGATGGTTGGTAATGACAGTTTCAGTGTGGGGAATGTACTCAATGTACTGTACACTTAAAAGTAGTTAAAATGGTAAATTTAATATATAGTCTACTACAGTAAATTCTTTGAAGCATCACTCCCCAGCCTATTAGGAACCAGGATGCACAGCAGGTGGTGAATAGTGGCTGTGTGAAGTAAATATGCTGCATTTGAATGAACATTTCCCGACCCCAGTCTGTGAAAAAATTGTCTTCCATACAACTGGTTCTTGGTGCCAAAAGTTTGTATTAAAATACAAAAAAGAAGACAAAGAAAAACAAGCTTCAATAATAAGGATTCCTTCATAAAGCACTTTATATACCTCTTTACATTTTCCAGCCTCACTTCTTTGTTCTCTCCTTTCATATGCCAGGAAGTAGAAGCACATGGAGCAGTTTTCCTGAGTTCACAATCTGAAAAGTGATGCCCAGCAATTTGGCGCATTTGGGCATGCTGCCACCTGACGTGTGGTATTTGGGATGAACCTGGATGTTGATAAGGAACTAGTGATATGCCTGTGGAGGAAGACATTCTGGAATGAAGATAAAAGATGTGCGGTACCACAACTGCATGGCTAACTCAAGGGAAGGCTTTCAGGGTCTGGCCAGGGGGAAGGTTTAGGTCAGAGTGGAAGGCTTTGAGGGCCTTGGGTGGGGTTGTCCTCCTCCCAGAAAGCCATGGGAGTCATGGGGTCATGAGCGAGGAGAGGCTTACCTATCAGCACAGAGAAGCCCCAGGCTGAAGAGATTGTGCCAACGGGGGATACCATGAATATAATATGGAAAGAGGGGCATGTGAAAATGTGTGAGTGGGACAGGAGGTGGAGGGAAGCATTCCCCCACTTGTGTACAGCAGGTGTCCTTAGAGATAAGCTTCCCAGAGAACCCTGGGCTGGGCTGATGGGATTGTAGGCAGACCTCTGCGAGGCCAGTGGGAGTGTTTGCTGCTAAGTAAGAAAGGCACTGTTGGGAGCAAAGTCCCACGTTAATAAATCTTCTAAGTATTTCTTTATTTTCAGAGATTGCTCAGAAGCATTCCTGCCTGCCACTTTTATCTTTTCAGTACCCACTCTATGACCTTGAGCTGAGCATGCTTATAAATGAGCCAGCCCTAGCCAGGCGTGGTGGCTTGTTGTTGTTGTTAGGTGCCGTCAAGTTGGTATCCGACTCATAGCGACCCTCATAGGGTTTTCAATGGCTGAGTGCTTCAGGATTGCCTTGGGAGTGGATTGCCAGGCCCTTCTCCCATTTTTGCGGTGCTGGGAATTGAACTAGGGGCCTCAGAGACTGCAGTGCAGTGCTCTACCCACTGAACTAAATCCCAGCCCAAGCATGGTGGCACACACCTGTAATTCCAGCAACTTGGAAAACGGAAGTGGGAGGATCAGAAGTCTGAGTCCAGAGGTAGCCTGTGTAACTAGAATCTGACTCAAAATTAAAAAAGAGCCAACCCCTATATAAATATGTGGAAACTCACTAAATGAAATCCCCATGCTGCTTTTGTTCAGGGACAGCATTACTTTGGAAGGGATTTCCACACTTCTTTACCTGCTTCAGTAATAAATCTTTCTCCACTGTTTTAGATGTTGGATGTGTTTATTTTGGTTTTGCACTCAACCAAGATGTGAATTTATTCTGATCAGTTAGAAATTGGCTTTGCCCAGATGAGATTTCCCCTTTGAAGGTTTACAGACTTGGTTTTCAGCTCCGACTGAACAAAAGGTGCCTGTCTCATGTTGGCTGTAATGTACTGCTACTATACTGTACATATGTCTCTTTATACCTGGTAAAGAGAAATTCCTATTGGGGCCTGAGTCACTGGTTCTACAGTACCATTGTGTTTCTAGGTAAACTTAGCAGCTGCTCCAAGCATTTTTTTTTTGGAAGTTTCCCCTGACCGATGGATGGTCTTGGACCCTTATGTGAACTAGTAAGAGTCTTAATAACAGGAAAAAGACTGGATTAAGAGAGCGTATGGGTCAGCTACAGCTCTCAGATTATATCTTGGTGTTAAGTCTGGGAGATTGAAAGATTACCTCTGTCTAGGCTGATGTCTGAGCTCAGTTATGGAAGTGCACAATGGGGTCAACCACAGGTCTGAGATTCACCTTGGCCCTGAGGTCTGGGAGGTGAAATTCCCTATGTCCAGGCTGATGTTACAAGGTCTGGGAGACGTGGGGAGCTAGAGTCTTGGTCTAAGGCTAATCAGGGACACCTGTACATAGCCTCAAAGGAGGCCATGGGAAAAGGGAGAAAGTGTTTTTTCCCCTGTCCTAGCTGACAGCAAGTTAAGGATGTAAAATTAAGGATGCATTCACCTTGAAAACCTGTACTAAGGTAAAGGAGCTCCAAAAGGAAAAGTAGGGTCTTTATCAATGGATTGGTTCAGTTTTTATATTCTAAGACCCCCTAGAACATAAATTGTTCATCTCTTGGGACATAATCAGACAATCTTTCGGTGCATAGGCGGACCTAAAGGGAATAACCATCTCTCTCAGGACACGGACCTAAAAGAGTTGCTCCCTTTTAGGACATCATTAACGCTGCAAAAGAATTGCTTTCCTCATGGGCCTGCAGACCCTGAATTCTGGGAGTTACATTTGAGAGTCACAAAGAAGTTCTAGGTGAAATGGCCAACACCACCCTAAACACAGATCTCAGGATGCTGAGATGAACTTAATCTCCCTCTTTTTATCTGACAATGAAAAATTCTCCAACAAAGTGGCAAGTTTAAGCTTTAGTACCATCTTCCAGCTAGATTTATTTTGTAAAAAGCAAAAGTAAACTAAAATGTAAATATGCCCTATGTCTAGACTTTCATGTCTTTAAAGGAAAAGCAAACTTTATATCGAGAACCCTACAGCAGAGGTAAACATGAAAAAGCAATGAACCAGTACTGATTCCCCATCCCTATAAACCTATTGGAGAAAAGAAAAAATGGAGATAGAAAAGGTTAAAGGAGATGCTTTTAGATGAGGAAGGGATTTAGTATGATAAAATGAGGTTTTGTCCAAAAGTGAAGTTTTTTCCAAAGTAAAAATGAACAATGGAGACAGAGTTAAACTATGTAGCATATTGCTTGGGTAGGTCACCAAATGTTTGTTGAAAATAAAATTTACAGGGATAATGAAAAAATAAAATGACTTGGCCAAGTCCTTCAAATGCTCACTTTGACTGTCGTTAAATACACAACTATAGTCTTAGCTTATTTCAAAATGTTTTGACTGCGTGTGTGTGAATGATGTGGTTGTCTACTCCCAGAACAGTCCCCCAAACAATCAGCCAATGAAAACGCCTATGAGGGTTGCTGTGAGTCAGACTCGGTTCCACAGCAGCTAACAACTGTGTGTGTGTGTGTGTGTGTGTGTGTGTGTGTGTGTGTTTGTGTATAATCATCGTCTGAGAGCTTAAGGTGATGTGCATCTAAGCTGTATCTAAATGTTATCCCAAAGTTAAGGTTAAAAAGCCATTACTCCATCAAGAGTAATGATAACTGACTTCCTGAGGATTCAACAACCAAAAGTTGGAAGCCAAAGCCAGTCAGGATAATGAAGTTAAGGACAGCCAATATTTTGCCTTAGCCCTCCATAGTCAGCAGTAATCCTGAGGATCACGAGACTCTTGTATGTCACCCACCTTGACGAGAGAGGCTATGAAGACCCATGCTCATTCTACAACAAGAAGGTCATTAAGGTGGTCAATGTCCTCACTCCTTCCGAGAGAAGCCACATAATCAGCTAAACCTTGATTCATCCCAGCAGGTGGCACAACTGGTAGAAAAGTGGCCAAGATTCTCTTCATAGGTCCAGATATGTAACTTCTAAGGACCCTTAACTGACCTTAACAGTAAAAACAAAAAGATTAAATATTAGCCTCCTATGTGGTCTTAAACACTCATGGAAAGAGTCTAGCCAAATAGGGCATAATTAGTACAAAATAAAAGGAGTTAGGCTAATATCTAAAATAAATCCTATATGGTATGCCAATTATTATTGAATCTGTTCAGAAAAACACTTGGAGACACAGTGTTCAAAAGGCTGACAAATTCCAGCAGTCTTCACCCATACCTGTGGCATCTTAACTGCAGCCATAAAAGTCCAGACTCCCAGTCCCAATAACCCTTCCAAAGTTGGATCCTTCAGGCCATTTAGAAGGGACCTTACCAAGTCTTATTAAGTACACTAGTGGCTACCAAACTCCAGAAAAATGCTACAGCCCCAAAATGTATTCAGACAATATTCTCACTTCCCTACCCAAACACTCAAAAGCAATGAAAGTTTTTTTTTTTTTTTTTTGGGGGGGGTCTCATTGGCTATTTAGAGCCCATGTCACATTGAAGATGGAGGTGCAACGACTCATGCTATGGTATTTCCAGTTGCATCATATGCTTGTGAAAGCAGTACAGTGAGTAAGGAAGACAGGAGAAGAATTGATGCCTTTGAATTATGGTGCTGGAGATGAATTTTGAATATACCACAGACTGCCAAATGAACCATCAGATCTGTCCTAGAAGTGCAACCAGAGTGCTCCTTGAAAACAGGGATGGTTAGACTGAGTCTTAAAATATTTTGGACATGGTGTCAAGGGGAACCCATCCCTGGAGAAGGAAATCATGTTTAGGAGAGTAGCAGGTCAACGAAAAAGGAAGACCCTCAACTGGGTGGCTTGACACTGTGTACAACAATGGACTTAAACAAAAAATATCCTGTATGTAGCCCAGAGTAAAGGAGTGTTTTTTTTCTGTCGCATATAGGGGCACTATGAGTTGAACTCAACTTGATGGCACCTAACAACAACTATAAGATTCTAAAAGACTTAAATAATATCCAACCTTTGTCTTAGGAGACAAAACAAAAAGCCTTTGAATAACATAAATCTGCTGCTCAAGCCACTTGCCCTGGGTCTCCCCAATTTATCGACAAACTTTTTCTTCTATATGTAACCGAAAAAACAGGATTTTTAAGTACAAAAAAATGGTCCAGTAAGATATGGTCCCCAACATTTGAATTTACTAGAGACAAGGTCCTGGCCCAAGTATCCTTGGTACATTATAAGGGACATCAAAGAGCTACAGACAAGGTGAAGCAATAAAACAAAACAAAACAAAAAACCCACAGATAAAGCCCCAAACAGGCAGCAGAGCTCCCCCATGTAGATAGCTCTCATTCCTTCTGTCCAGGTGGAGAGTGTTTCTCCAACTTAACGCTCCAGAGAAATCTGGTTGGTCATCTTCCCATGGCTATACTGAGGGACCAGACAGTTGGTATGCAAGCAATGCAATTCTCCATTTATCTGACCTGTACAATAAAAAGTCCTTAAGGCTTTCCATGATTCTTACCACTTCAAAAGTAAAGAATGATTAATTGTACGTAAGAAGTTCTCCAAAATCACAGAACCATAGGTGTCATTACCACTAAAGCAGGAGGTACATGTGCTCTCCTTAATGGATGTGCTGCTTTTGGATCAATACTTCTTAAAAGGGGGTAGGGAACTTAATTAAAATCAAGATTGTTGTTGTTAGATGCCGTTGAATTAGGTCCAACTCATAGTAACCCTGTATCTGACAGAATGAAACACACCCCAACACTGTCATGTGCAGGATCTTTTTTATGTTTAAACTCATTGTTGCAGCCATTGTGTCAATCCATCTAGTTGAGGATCTTCCTTGTTTTCATTGACCTGCCACTCTCCCAAACGTAATGTCCTTCTGCAGGGATTAATCCCTTCTGACATTATGTCCAAAATATGTAAGACACAGTCTAGCCATCCCTACGTCCAAAGAATATTCTAAATGCGTATCTTGTAGGATAGATCTGTTGGTTCTTTTGATAGTCCATGGCATATTCAGTATTTGTCTCCAGCACTATAATTCAAAAGCATCAATTCTTTTCCTGCCTCCTTCATTCATTGTCCAGCTTTCACAAGCTTATAATGCAACTGAAAATACCATGGCATGAGTCAGGTGCACCTTCATCTTCAATGTGACATATTTTAAAGACAACAGCTTTTCCCAATGCAATGCATCTTTTGATCTCTTGACTGCTCTTTCTGTAACTGTTGAGGATGTCAAGATATTTCTAAATGATGTCACAGGATTATCATTCACTACCTACCATCTCCAGTACTGCCTCTCCTCCACAGAATCTCTGGATTACCCTAGTTCTTCTGACAGTAAGCAGGAGCTACTGGCTCTGACCCCCTAAACCCATGCCCCTTCCCAGCAGGAAGTAACTAAGTGATGAATTTAGCCTCTATAAGTCTAAAAGATTTTGTAGCCTCTAATCCTTTAGGGCCTGTAGCCATACCACTGTGGCATCTGTTGCTGTCACATCTCAGAAGCTAAGCAGAGTCGGACCTGGTTAGTATTTGGGTAGGAGACCACCTGGGAACACCAGATGCTGTAGGTGTGGGAAAAGGATATGGGAACCCACTCCCCCCAAAACATTCAGACATTGAAAACCCTATGAGTAGCAGAGAAGCATTAACAATACTGTTTCTTCTGCTATATTGATATGAGTCAGATACCAACTCAAGGGCACTTAACAACAAATCCTTGAAGGGGAAATGATAAAGTAAATAGTTAATTTAAAGGGGGCAATAAAACACCAAGGGGTTAATTCCAAAATTTAAAAAAAATCCATGTGTAGCTTGTGACCTTGTGACAGGGTACAAATGTTTGGTCAAGATATTTGTACAGCCTATAATCTTCAAACTACAAAAATAAAAATGCTTCCTCAAGGCACACAACTAAAAATGGCCAAAAATGAAGATGACTTAACATGTTTTTCATGCAACAATAACATTTTTTGTCTCCCTATTTAAACCAGTCTCAGACTTCTGAAGAACTCCATCTTTGATAACCTCAAGAATGAGGAGTAAAAAGTCTTAGGGGGGAATTTGTTAATAGCTATAAAAGGCAGGCACCTTTAGAAGCAAATTCCTGTATTAATATATCTTTAAAGTATCTTTTCCATTATTTTCATCAAAACTTTGTAATATTAACTAAGCATGCTCAGAGGCATTCCTGCCCACCTTTACCTTTTTATCATGTGCTCTGTCAACTTGGGCTAAGCATGCTAAAAAATGTACTCAATGAGTCAGCATGCTTAAAAAGGGGCAAGCCCCTTTATAAATCTGTAAAACCTCCCTAAATAAAATCCCTATGCTTCCTTTACTTGAGGAGAGTATAATTTTGAAAGGGATTCCCATATTCCTCCTTACCTGCTTAGGTAGCAAATCTTTCTCCATTCTTTTAGATCTTGGCTGTGTGTGTTTTGGCTTTGTACTCACCAAGATGTGAACCCACTGTGTTTTCTTACAGGAGGAGGAAGAGAGGTGCATAGAAGATTAAGGTGAAAAATGACCCTCTACTGCTCTGGTTTCAGGGATAAGGAATGAAGACAGGATCAAGTTTGTGAGAGTCAGTGTCAGCACTATTTCCCACACCTCTAGCCATAATGTGCTGTGAGCCTGTGTGTCCATTTATCTTGGTCCTGACTGAAGTAGCCCTCTTAGAGAACAAATTCCTATGGAATACCTATCACATATGGCAGTGGACATGCATTGGTGGCCCAGATGGGAGCAGTCAATCCACATCACCCCAGCTATGGGAATCCCTGCCACTTGGTTAGACCTGGCAGGCTGAGCCCACATCTGTGGGCTCAAAGGTAACTTCCCTGCTTTCGATTAAGCTCCTGCAATCAGAATGTCTCACTTCTTCAAAAACCATGCTTAAAGTCTGGCTGCACTAGGCAGCTTCCTCCTTCACTCTACACTTGTTTCTCAGCTTTTTCTTATATGTTTCTCATCTCCCAACAAGATGATAAGGTCTTTGAAGGTAGGGACCACACTTCATATCATAGAATTGGCTCTCAGAAGGCCCAGTACTCAACAGAATGTTAAATGAATAAGAAATTCCTTCCACCTATGCATGGGCCCTGTGGTTCTGAGAATGTGACCCTAAAACTTATAGGTGGGAATCATGGGCAGGCAGGAGCTGAAACAGCTCCACCATGATGTTCTCTGGAATGATGGTCAGCCTAGGAGTGACCTGGTGGTGATTCAACCCTCTTCTACTGATAAGCAAATAGACTCTCCAGGTGGAGATAGTTGCCCAGGGCTACTAATCTCAGCTAAGGAGGAACCCCTGAGGATCCCCTCTAAGGTCAACAATGACCTCCTTTTTACTAAAAATCCATTTTCCAGGCCTCAACTCCATGATTTCTCAGTGATATTTCTCCATTTTGGAAATACCCCTCTCTCTATGACCAAGCCTTTGTCTTCTGTGTCCACATTCTCTTCTGTCTGCTTTGAAGGTCTTTCCTTTCCACCAGGACCACTGCACATGAGAATTCCTCAGGATGCAATCATTTGTACATTGCTTGTCTTCTCTCCCTAGGCAGGCTCCTTCACACCATAACTGGAATAGCCATATCAGTCTCCTGAGTAGCACTGGCCCAAAGATCTCTTCTGACTTTGTGATGTGTGCTCCAACCTGCCAGTTTGGTATCCCTTAAATCTGTCTCTGAAAGGCACCATTCATGCAATGTATGTCTGTCTGGATTCCTGCTTTCCCTCAGCATTCTCCCCACATCCCTCATCCTAGCCCTGTGATCCTGACTCAGGGCATGAACCACCATCAATGGTAGTACCCAGTCAGGAAAACTGTCCTTCCCTCTTAAAATCCACTTATTTCCTTCCTGAACATCTTTTTACTACTTCTCTCCATTTCCATCCCCTGTGAGCCTCCTCCATCTCTTACAGAGTGGGCCAGGGCCTCTGGCTGGGCTCCCAGCTTCAGTCCTTATCTCCTACAGCCATGCTTCACAGTCATCAGAACATGAGATGTGTCAGTTTCACACTTACAAGCCTAACTGGCGTCTTCTGTTAGAATAAAGGCTACCTCAAGGCTTAGGAGGCCCTTGCCTACTCTTCCTGTCTCAACCTCCCCCTTCTGTAATTGCAGCCACCTTGGTCTTTCCTGGAAGTCCCTAAAACCCTCTCATCCCAGAGCTCTAAAATGAGCCTGAGAGAGGGTCCCTGGTTTTGCTTCTGAACAGTCATTTTATATTCATTTGTGACTCTAATTAGTGTCTCTCTCCCCTGGTCAGAATAAAAGTGTCATGAGCTCAGAGGCCACACCTGTCATACAGAAGTACTTCAGTATATGCTGACTTCTGGCCCCTCTCAGGACTGATACCTATGATATCAGGAAGCCTTGCAGGGCAGGTACATGTTGTCCCTATGTGCATGTGGACCCAGCATTGGAAGCAGTGGGAAAGGTACTAAGCAGGCGTGAAGCACCAGGCTCCAGGGATATGGTTGTCACAAGAAAAGAGAAGAGAAGAGATGCTGACCATGGGACTTTGGAGAAGAATTATTTTATTTCCTGTTAGAGTCAGAAAGGAAGATGAGAGAGAGGCCTGAGAGGAAGAATCCACTTTGAGCCTTTATCACAAGGTGAGTGGCCTTTATGTTCTCTTCAAGTTACTACCACATATTTTTGGGACTGAAGTTATCCCTTCAAGACACCTTATTGGGACTATTACAGGGAACCTTAGAGGACATGGGATCTTACTAACAGAAGCAGATAAGAGAGGCCAAGGAGAGGAGAAATCTTGTTCTTCAGGGTCTGCACAGCATTACCAGGGCAGGGTCTCTGAGCCCCCAAGAGAGTATGGCCGGTGTCAGGTTTTGATATTTGACAGATCCATCCAGACATATTGGGGGGCTAGTCATGTGCAGGATTTGGAAGTCTTCTCAAGAATTGTTATGAAACTTGAATTCTCAAAACCTCAAATATAGCAAGAGAAAGTTTCAGATTAGGCAAGCTGGGCTACACCATGAAGCCAAAAGCAATGAAGAGAGGCCTCAAGCTTAACACTGGTTGGAGGCTGAGTCTGTGTCCGCTGGCACATAAGATACTAGCCCATGTATCTATGTGACAATACAGGTAACCACCTTCTCTAATGAGCTGGACCCATAGTACAGTCATGCTTTTAACCTGTCTTTTGACCCATTCTTCACTGTAGGGGCAACTCTTATATAATAAAAATGTGTCACTTGTATAATATGAGGACTCCAACTCTGTTCCATTGAAAATGCCTTCCTCACTTCCTCTCCCCCTTGCTGGGAGACCTAGGATGCCCCAGGGGAGGGGCTGGTAGAATGGAGATGTTAGCCAGGAAAGGGCTTGCTGAATTTTTGGCAGCAGTATCTGTCATTAATGCCTCTGGGGTATATTAAATGATAGAGTTGGGCTCTGCCCCCTCTCCCCCGGAATTCTGTGATGGCTTTGGACCCTCTCCTCTTTTGTATATTCTCTTTTTGGCCTTTTGCCACCAATGGCAACTGACAACAATATGTTGTCCATTGGCCATGGGGAGCTCCTGGCCTCCCTACTTGTCTTCACCTCACCCTTTGGGATCTTCTGCAGGGTACACATCAACCGCACATCTGTCCTCGTGCCACTCTTGGCAGCAAAGGTTCTCATAAGACACACACACAAACACACAGTTTCCTCTAGGGAAATAAACAAAACAAAACAGGCTTTTGATGTTAGCTTTTCATTACTATTACTAATACCATAAACAATCAACTTATAAAGAGAAAAGTTTATTTTGGTTACAGTTTTGGGAGTTTCAGTCCATGGTCATTTGCTCAGTTGCTTTTGGACCCGTGGTAAGGCAGCATTTCATGGAAGGAGCAAGTGGTGGGGCAAAGCTGCTCACTCTTACCAGGAAGCAAAAAACAAAGAGGAAGGGGCTTGAATCTTACAAACCCCTTGAAAGGCATGTCCCTATTGACCAGAACATATCCCTTGAGGCCCAACCTCTTAAAGTTTCTGCCACCTCCCAATAGTGCAAAGCTGGGTTCCAAGCCTTTAACACATGGCCCTCCTGGGGGCTGGGGGTGGGGGGACACTTAAAAGCAAAAAAAAAAAAAAAATTCATTTTGTTTTATATTTGTTTTCTTATTCTTTTTACAATAAAAGATTTTCTTTACAATTTTTGGCCTCTTAGTTTCTTCACTAAACTTTTTTTTTGTTGTTGTTGTTGTTAGGTTCTGTTGAGTCATGTCCAACTCATAAGTGTCCCTTGAGGGGTTTTCAATGACTGATTTTTTTTTTTCAGGATTGCCTCAGGAGTGGATTGCCATGTCCTCCTATTTTTGCAGTGCTGGGAATTGAACTCAGGACCTCAAAGACTACCTTATATTCAAAAAGGTTTATTAGCATTTGTAGCATTATTATTTTTCTTTACTACCTAATGTCCTGTAAGGTTAGGGGATATCATACAGTGTATTTAACCACTCCCTTTGGGTGGAGAATTAGTTTCCAGTTCCTCTCCTGTGCAAGATAGCAGCATCAGAAGAGAAATGATTGAGGCTGCATCTTCTAGAGCTGTTGGAAACCAGTGAGCAACTTATGAACAAAGTATAAATAGCAATTGGACCTCCTCAAGAATGCCACCAAAACATTATAGCAGCCTGATTTATTTAGCCAAATGAAGATTTGGAAGAGATTGCTTCCAGCCACCTTGAAGTACCAAATAGTTCCATCATTTCATGTCCACCATTATTTCACCATGATACATGTTAACCCCAACAATGTCTAGATCATTTGCAGAACACTTAATAAACTACTTAATTGGGTGTTATCACTATCTTGTGGGCAGCATTTCACCTGCCTCAAACTGAGAACAACCCAGTTCTGAAAATAATATGGCCAGTTCTGGGTCCTTTCCTAACTGCATTGCTATGGTGTATGCTGTAGCACAAAAAATAACTCACAACCTTATGGAGGAAAAAGTCTATTGGGCACTCACAGAGGCTCAGTTCATCCATAACGGTGACAGAGCAGGCGGTAGTAGTGGCAGGGCCTGTAACTGACAACATCACAGGATCATGGGGCAGGAGGCACGGAGCAACCAGGGTCACAGGTGCGGGTAAAAAACCTCCAAAAGCCTGCCCCTAGGAAGCCACAAAGTACGAATCTCGTCTCCCAAAGGTCTATGACTTAATGCCAGCAACTTGGGGCCCAGTGTTCAAACCCATGACTTCTGAGGAACACTCAGATTTGAAACCTAATACTCTTTCCCTCCCCAAGACATCTGTCAATTTGCTGCACTGTGGGGGCTTGTGTGTTGTGATGAGGCTCACAACTATGCCACTGGTATCTCAGATACCAGCAGGGTTACCCATGGTGGACAGGTTTTAGCTGAGCTTCCAGACTAAGACAGACTAGGGAGGAGGCACTGATGAGCCACTCCCGATACAACTAGCTGTTGAAAACCCTATGGATGGCAAAGAAACACTGTGAGATGTAGTGCCGGAAAATGAGCCCCCCAGGTTGAAAGGTACTCAAAAGACTACCTGGGGAACAATTGCCTCCTCAAAGTAGAGTCTACCTCGATGACGGAAATGGAGTAAAGCCCCAGGGACCTCCATTTGCTGATGTGGCATGACTCAAAAATGACAAGAAACAACTGTAAACATCCATTAATAATTGGAACATGGAATGTACGTAGTATGAATCTAGGAAAATTAGAAATTGTTAAATGAGAAATGGAGCACATAAACATTGACATTCTAGGCATCAGTGAGCTAAAATGGACTGGCATTGGGCCATTTTGTGTCAGATAATCATATGGTCTACCATGCTGGGAATGATAAACTAAAGAGAAAGAGGTTGCATTCATCATCAACAAAGACATCTCAAGATCTGTCCTGAAATACAACATTGTCAGTAATAGAATATCGATACATCTACAAGGAAGGCCAGTTAATATGACTATATTCAAATTTACGTGCCCACTACTAAGGTCACAAATGAAGAAAGGGAAGATTTCTATCAGCTTCTGCAATCCGAAATAGATCAAACACGCAATCAGGACATACTGATAATCACTGCTGAGTGGAATGCAAAAATTAGAAGCAAAGACGAATCAGTAGTTGGAAAATATGGTCTTGGTAACAGAAACGAAGCTAGAGATGGCATGATAAAATTTTGTCAGACCAATGACCTTTTCATTGCAAATACATTTTTTCAACAACATAAACGGAGACTATACACTGGACTTCACCAGATGGAACATACCGAATCAAATTGACTACATATGTGGAAAAAGACGATGGAAAAGCTCTATAACAAATGTCAAAGAAAGACCAGGTTCTGACTATGGGTCAGACCACTAAGTTCTCATATGTAAGTTCAAACTGAAGCTTAGCTCAGTTGGTAGAATGCTACTCTCCAGTCTTTGGTGTCCCGAGTTTGATTCTGAGCACTGCAAAAATGGAAGAAGGACATGGAAATCCACTCCTGAGGCAATCCTGAAACAGCCATTGAAAACCCTATGAGGGTTGCTATGAGTTGAATACGACTTGACAGCACCTAACAACAACAACAACAGAGAGCCAAGGTATGACCTTGAGTACATCCCGCTTGAGTTCGGAGACCACCTCAAGAATAGGTTTAATGCATTAAACACAAATGATAAGAGACCAGATGAATTGTGGCATGACATGAAAGATATCATTCAAGAAGGAAGCAAAAAGTTATTAAAAAGACAAGAAAAAAAAAAAAGAAAAGAAAAGACCAAATTACATGTCAAAACTTGCCCTTGAATGTCAAGCAGCCAAAGTAAAAGGAAGACATGATGAAGTTAAGGATCTAAACAGAAGATTTCAAAAGGCAGCTTGAGAAGACAAAACAAATATTATAATGACATGTGCAAAGAGCTGGAGGCAGAAAACCAAAAGGGAAGAATACACTGTGTTTCTCAAGCTTAAGGAAGTGAAGAAAAATTCAAGCCTTGAGTGGCAGTAGTGAAAGATTCTATAGGGAAAATGTTAACCAATGCAGGAAACAGCAAAAGAAGAGAGAAGGAGTACACAGTCATTATACAAAAGAGAATTGGTAAATGACTAACCATCCTAAGAAGTTGGATATGAAGAGGAACCAATGATAGTGAAGGATGAAGTGGGAGCCACCTTGAAAGAACTGGCAAAACACAAGGCTCCAGGAATTGATGGGATACCAATAGAGATGTTTCAACAAACAGATACAGCACTGGAGGTGTTAACATTGTTTATGCCAACAGATTTGGAAAATAGCTACCTGGCTGACTGGAAGAGATCCATATTTGTGCCTATTACCAAAAAAGGGGATCCAACTGAATGTGGAAGCTCTTGGAGAATATCATTAATATCACAGACAAGCAAAATTTCATTTAAAAGTGACTGTAGCAGTATATAGACAGGGAATTACCAGAAAATCAAGTGGGATTCAGAAGAGGGTGGGGAACTAGGGACATCACTGCTGATGTCAGGTGGGTATTAGCCAAAAGCAGAGAATATCAGCAAGATGTCTATCTATGTTTTATTGACCATGCAAAGGCATTTGACCATGTGGATCATAATAAATTATGGGTAACACTTTGGAAAATGGGAATACCAGAGCACCTAATTGTACTCATGAGGAATCTGTACATGAACCAGGAGGTTTGAATAGAAGATGGAAACACAGCCTGGTTTAAAATTGAGAAAGGTATGCATTAGGACAGTATACTTTCACCATATCTCTTCAATTTATATGCTTAGCAAATAATCTGAGAAGCTGGACTTTATGAGGCAGAACACAGCATTAGGATTGGAGGAAGACTCATTAACAACCTGGGTTATGCAGATGACACAACTCTGCTTGCTGAAAGTGAAGACGATTTAAAACATTTACTGATGAAGATCAAAGATCACAGCTTTCAATATGGGTTGTGACTAAATATCAACAAAACAAAAATCCTTACAACTGGGCCAGTATGCAACTTCACAATAAATGAAGAAAAGATTGAGGTTGTCCAAGATTTTGCTTTGCTTGGTTCTATAATCAACACCCGTGGAAACAGCAGTCAAGAAATCAAAAGACGCATTGCTTTAGGGAAAGCTGTGGCAAAAGATCTCTTTATAGAGTATTGAAAAGCAAAGATGTCACATTGAAGATGAAGGTGTCTAACTCATGCCATGATATTTTCAGTCACATCATATTGTTGTGAAAACTGGACATTGAATAAGGGAGACAATTGATGCTTTTAAATTATAGTGCTGGAGATGTCTATTGAATATACCATGGACTGCCAAAAGAACCAGCAGATCTGTCCTAGAAGTGCAACCACAGTCTTCCTTGGAAGCAAGAATGTCTAGACTGCATCTTATATATTCTCGACATGTAGTCAGGAGAGATCAATGCCTGGAGAAAGACATCATGTTTGGGAGAGTGGCAGGTCAATGAAGAAAAGGAAAACCCTCCACCAGATGGGTTGACATAGTGTCTGCAACAATAGGTTTAGATATAAATAAGATCATGTGCCTGGCACAGAATCGAGAAGTGTTTTGATCTGCTATAAATAGGGTCGCTGTGAGTTGGATTCGACTGGACGGCACCTAACAACAACGCTTCCCCTAGCCCCTATATGTCCATGATCACCTCATAGTACAAAATGCATTCAGTCCAACTACAAGAGTGCTCAGAATCTTAACAGTTTCAACGTTGAGAAGTCTAAATCCAGCTGGGCACAGTGGCACACACTTGTAATCCCAACAACTCAGGAGGTAGAGGCAAGATGCAATCTGCATAATTTAGGGAGACCTCAAGAGGAAAGGAAAAAATGCACTGGGTCAGGAAAAAATGCAATTCACTGTTGGAGCACTTGCATAGTATGCATGAGGCCCTGTGTGGGTTCAGCACCCCTGGCATTGGGGGAGGGGGTGGAAACTAAGTTCAATATTTCCACTAAGAGTCCAGATACACTTAGCTGTGGGCCCCTGCAAAAGGAAAAACAGTATGTACTTCCATCATACAGTGGCACAAAGTAAGCATTTCCATTCCAAAAGTGAGGAATGTGGCTTAGAAAGTAAGATTGGTCCATAGTAGGACCAGTATGCCACTAGGCCCACAAAACCTGTCAGCTCTAGTCTGGCACGTGGTGCACACAATATTTCTGGCATTGTATGAGCTTGCACAGGCTTGTGTGGCTCCACACCTCTGGACTTGTCATTTGTAGCAAAAATGGTCCTCGTGGGCTGGCTCCACTTTTTGCTGGCAGTTTCCGTTGGCAGGTGTTTCATGATGCTGCCATGTATAACATCCTAAGGCCTCCATTGCTGCTTACACTCTACCCGCCAAGCTTCACACGTCATCCCTTCAGGGAATCTCTGCAAGGCATCCGACCGTGGTACACATTGCCTGTCCCCACAGGCAATCTTAAACCTTGGTGACATAACCCTTGTTTTTTCCATGCCTGTAAAAGCAGGCCAGGTGGATGATGTCAAGTATTGCTGCTAACTTGAGAGGTAAGTCGGCCTTTTTGGACAATGGCTGGAGCAGCAGCCTTTGTATACTCAGGTTAAGAAAGAGTTTCTCTGGTTGGCTCCTTTCCTGCAGAATGTCAGGAGACATTTGCTTTTCAGACATTCCATTTTGAAATGGGTTTTTAGTCTTAAATGATAAAGTCTTGGGTGGAAGGGTTCTGCCTATTTCCTCTGCCTTCAGGTCATCTTTAATGTTCTCTTTAATGGAACTATGGCCTCCTTGCCGAAACCCCCATTTGCAGTAACTTTAAAAAATTCCTCAACACTATGGCTTTTTGTCTTTAACTACATATGTTTCACATCTTGTTTTGCCATTTTCTCTATTTTTCAGTAAATCTGGCTGAACATAGCAAGCAGTAACCAAGCCATGCCCCCAACATCTTGTCTCCCTCGTAATACTTCCTCCACTAAGTTAATTACTTAATAACTTTCAAATTCAGCCTCACTCCAAATGCACACAAACTCTTCGCTAGAATATAACATGGATTGCCCCTAGTCCAGGGTCCATTAGAATGCTCTTTTTTCTCTAATACTCTGTGAGTCCTATCTACATTTCTGTTGGCAGCAGTGTTCTGATCTACTTTAACCAGAATCACCCCCTAAACTCTCCAGGGCTTTTCTCATCTGCACCTCCAAACTATTTCAGACTCCACCTGCAAACAAGTTCCAGCCACCTAAGAATCACATGGTCAAATTTCTGCACAGCAACAACTCCACTCTAGTACCAGTTCTCTGTATTAGCTGTCATAGCTATAGCAGAAAATCCAACTGAAACAAGCTTATGGAGGAAAATTTTATTGGGAGTTCAAAGAGGATCAGTCCTTAATGGCTGCAGAGCAGGTATGGCAGCATTGAATACGGGGGCAGGAGGCCGAGTAAACCAGGGCCACACATCTGGTAAAAATCTCCAAAGGGCCATCCTCAGAGAGCCACTTCAACAAAGCAAAAGCCTTACCTCCCGAAGGTCTATGACTTCCACAAACACCACCAATTGGGTGCTATTCAAACCTAGGACCTTTGTGGGACATTCAGATCTAAATCATAACATGTGACATGTCAAAGACAGACTAGAGGAAGTTCAATAGCTGTAATTTAGGGGCTACAGTGCTGTTGGAGGGACAAGTGGCTGCATGTATTTTTCCATGTGGAGGACAGAATGGTGTATGTCACTGTCTTGGTTCATACTGAGGATGGGTCCTGGTGAAAGCTAAATTTCTGAGTTTTTGAGATGCCTCTGCCCTTGTTAAGGTTATTGTTCCTAACCTTCATACTCCCTACTACCTTATGCTTGCCAATGTTAGCAATGGAGTTCAGAGAAGAGTTTCCCACCCTTTTCCACATCATAACAGTATATGGATGGGCCGGGGGGGGGGGGCTGAGATTTATTTCAGTTGGTAAAGTGCAGCCTCTGAGGTCCCAAGTTGGATTCCCAGCACCACAAAAATGGGAGAAGGATGTGGCAATCCACTTCTGAGGCAATCTTGAAACGATAAGCCATTGAAAACCCTGTAAGTGTCGCTATGAGTTGGACATGACTGGACGGCACCTAACAACAACAACAACATTTGCATGGGGTAAATCCCTATGAAGGGGACATCTCGGGGATGTAGTCTATTTATGTTCTACTTATTGAGCAGCTCTATTCCAATGGAGTACTAGCTCAGCTGTGTAACATCCTAAACTGACCACAGTCCTGGTACAACTTCATCATGTGACCTTGAAAAAGTTGCTTACTCTAGTTTAAAAAGTGTTCAATGGGTGCTCGTAATATCTAGAAACTGTACTGGGCACTAGGGATACAAACTGTACAGGTGCTTGTAAGAGTATGGGTGGTACTTGCCTTGGAGGAGCATATGCTCTGGTGAGACAAATGGGCATGGAAACAGAATGTCTATGTAATATAAAGTGATGTCATAGAGAGACGCTGTGAGAACAAACAGGAGGAGCACCTAGCCAAAGAGGGCAGGAGAGGAGAAGGCTCCATAGCAAAGGTAATTCCTGTACTGAGTTGTTTAAGAGTAAATAGGAATATTATCCAGAGGAAGAGGAGAGGAGGGCATTACCCAGCAGAAGCAATAGCATTAGCAAAGCCCAAGGGGTATTGAAGAAACAGTGCTAGGTAGGGATGTGTGGAAAGGGAACAGCAGCCATAAGCAATCACGTGATGCCAAACACAAAGGGGATGTTGGAGAGGGGGAAGTAAGAAATGATCTGACTAATGGAGGTCCGAATTATGGTAAACTTGGGATGTGAGGAAGGCAATGGGACCACCTTGTTGCTAAGAACTAGGGATGGTGTTTGAATCCCATTTCTATCATTAAATTACTCTGTGATTTGGGGCAAGTTACTTAATTTCCCCCATGTGTCTGTCAGCTTGTCATGCTGTGGGGGATGGCATGTTGCTGTGAGGCTGAAAGGTATGCCACTGGTATCTCAGAAACCAGTAGGACCACCCATGGTGGAGAGGTTTCAGCTGAGCTTCCAGACTAACACAGCACAGAGAGAAGGACCCATCAGCCCACTCCCAAAACAATTAGTCATTGAAATCCCTATGAATAGCAGAGAAGCACTGTCAAATACAGTGTCCACAGGTGGAAGGCATTCAAGAAACAACTGGGGGAGAGTTGCCTCAAAGTAGAGTCAATCTTAATGACAAGAATGGAGTAAAGCCTCTACATATCCTTTGGAACTACTCAATATGGCACTACTCAAAATGAGAAGAATCGTAGCTGTAACAATGGGCTCAAACATAAAAAAAATGTGTGCATGGCACAGTGTTGGGTAGTGTTTCATTCTGTTGTTCTGTTGCTATGAATCAGACCCAACTTGATGGCACCTAACAATAACAAAAAAAGAAATGTTTAAAGCAGTTAGCATAGCCTTGTGTCTGACACAGTACTCAGAGTCAGCTATATAATTACACATTTGTAGCTAACAGTCTGAGTTGCAGAGTCAGAGCCCTCAGTTTGAGTCCCAGTTTTACTTATAGGCCAGTGGACTTTGAGTAAGTTATTTAACCTCTCTGAGCCTCAGTTTTCCTCCTATGTGATACTAAGTAATAATGATACTTTTTTATAGGGTTAAGAAGCATAAATGAGGTAAAACACAGAAAACTGCACAGTACCTCTCATGTAGTAAGTACTTTATAAATGTTAATTTCTTTTTTAGATATCACATGCTAAAGAATTTACTTTGATTGATGACTGGCTTTCCCTGAAGAATAATGTTTATTTCTCTTTAAAGAGTACCATGGTCATCTGTGCATTCTGACTAGTGTACATAGACCCAGTTAGGTCACAGAGGTAATGACATTAGAACAGTGTCAGTGATATAGAGGAGACTGATTGATTTTTTTATTGGTCATTTTTAATATATATGTCAAGGTACCAATCAAAATGTGCTGCTAATTTTTATTAGTATTTTTTAGTTAGTGTACATATTAATGGGTTTCATTATGATATTTCTATATATGTGTATCATTGTACATTGCTCATGTTCACCCTACCTTAGGTTACTGTTAGTGGGGAGACATAGGAAGCAGGTTTAGAGAAGGGAACAAAGGTCCAGAGCATGAGTTCAGAGTCCAGCAGCAGCCAGGTCCTTCTGGGCAGCAGCAATTTCCCCCCTTCCCCAGCAGTAGATACCTGCGATCATCTATGTTTCCCCATTTAAAAGACTTTATACAAGACACAGAAATTAAAGTATAGAGTATAGAACAAGTTTATTGAAGGTAGAGAATATAGACAAAGATCATAAAGGCAGTACGCCTTCGAGACGTGAAGGCAGGCAGTAGGGATGGGGTACTGCTGTCTTAAGCTAAAATGGTGTGTGATCTTTATAGTGGGGTATGAGCTGTCAAGGGAAGGAAAGAAACATTAATCCCTGGAGCCTGTGCCTAGAATGGGTTAAGTAGTTCCCAGTGTCTTCAAATGACTGGACTCAGAGGCAGGCATTTCAAACGATTATAGAAATCCAGACAGCTACTCGTCTTGATAAGGAAACAGAATCCACTAAACAATGTCATTTTCGATTGCTGTGGGTGGTGATGTTTGTCTCACACAGTTTTATGTTCCTTCCTGGATAAATGAAGAAGTGAGAGTGGTTTTAATTTTGTTTCCTTCTGGCAAGTGTGCTATTTGCAAAGATAATATCTATCAAAGAAACACTGACCACCAGACCAAATCCTTTGTCCCACAGGAGGCTTACGTCAATATTCACATTACAGGTGGCTGGGAAGCACATGGCTATTCTGTGAGAAAGCTGGCTGCAGAGCCCTCTATTCCCTTCTTCCTGCCTATTACCCTCTAACATTACTCTCATATCTCTTGGCCCTGAAGAATTTTATTCTCTTTGTTCTAATGTACCTCTCAAATAAGCCATTGTACTTAAATGAAATGTTCCCTCAGGTGTGTACTGAAAGTCCAAATCATCTTTGGTGAAATTCTGTCATTCAGAGAGAGATAGGACTTCTAGTAGTCACATGAATACCTGTGAGAAAGTTTCTCCCAGAGGAGGAGAAGACCCTTGCTTGGTACCAACTGGAAGTTACACTCAGGTGAAGGTACTTACAAACTTTGTATTCTGGGCTCCTGACCTAATGATTGGGTGCCTCTGAACACAGAGCCAACAATCTGAGTCCCCCACAGGAAGAATATAGGAGAGAAAACAATCTCTGAACCAAAACCACATTCTTAGGATAAATAGCCAGGTGAAGGACAGTCTCCACTGGTTTTATTAGTGACACACAGCAATGTTTGTCCTCAAAGTGATCTGCTCTGGAGGAAACTGCCAACTCTCCTTTTAGGAGTTCAATTACAGCAACCAATTGCTAGGAACTACCTGAATTCCACCTCTCCACCCTCCTCCTTATGGCACAATGACACTTAAGGGTACAAGATCAAATGAAGGAATAGTTAGAAGCAAATCACCAAGGGGGCAGCTCCAAGGCAATGTTGCCCAAACATAAATACCCAGATGTGATAAGTAAAACAGCTAAGGAACTCAATGCAAAGAGAGTGGGCTTGAAGCCCAATACACATTTACCTGTCGATGTGAGTGGATGTTCCTTAAACAGTGAGGATCAAGAGGCCTTGGTATACTCAGTGCTGATCAAAAAAGGGCCACAGTGATGAGCATTTCAATCCAGATCTAAATCACAGTTTCAAGATTACAGTGAAAAATAAAGCCAATTCAGAGACACAATTATCAAAGGCTGTGCATTTATACACTCATGCCCTCAAAGGAAACATCTGCCATCACTTCAGTTTTCTGCAGGAGTTTACAGGTGTATGAAAGATTATGTTTTATAAAGAGAGAAAGGAAGAGGAAATCCCAAGGTAGCCTGTTTGGAAAGTGTTCTATTATGATGGGAATTTTGAGGTGGTGGAAACCCCGATTGACCTGGCAGAACATTTGGTACACCTTGATCAATTCATCATCCATACTTCACATGATTGGGAAACTTTCCAATTTTCCAGGTTTTGAGAAAGACTATTTTAAGAGATTTCTTCATTTGGGTCATCATGAGGGCATGTTTGGGCCAGGCAGAGGCCAAGCAGTGTTCTCTTTCCTTGTGCAACAGTGTATTGTTCTTAGTCTCAAGATTATAATTCTCAGGACACTTTCATACTGGGTGCAAAGCCATTATATTAGGACCTTCACAGAAGTTACAAAGATAAATGAAACAAGTGTATACTTTTTAAAAAAGAGGATGTTCCCCAGACTCCAGACACTTATAATCCAAGAGACTCCAGAGGCAGAGGCAGGAGGATCATGAGTTTGAGGCCAGAAGCAGTCTGTGTAACTAACTGAGACACTGTCACAAGATAAAAAAAAAAAAATTAAAAAGGGGAGTCAGGGGAGTAGCTAAGTTTAGAGCACTTCCAAAGTATGTATAAACCTTGGGTTTGATCACCCACTACTGGGGGAAAAATGTTGATCTCCAGCAAAGTGGTATGATAGAACTGCAAGAACAATGCCAGAAATGGTAGGAGTAGTTAAGTCACTGTGAAGTAGAATTTGATTCTGTTCATCAGGGTCCTAGAGAGTGACTGGAGTGGGAGTATTTTTATACATCTTGGTAGCAATTATTGAGCACTTACTAATGTCAGGCCCTATGCCAAGAACTGGGGACACAGAAATGAACCAAATAGTCCTTGTCCTTCTGGTGCTTAAGATAAGACAGAATAAATTTTGAATAAGCAATTACAAGTTCAAGAATATGAAGGAGCCCATGGGCTGGGGGTAAGACAAGGTGGGAGAATGGGGCTTTAAGTTAGGGAAGAAGAGGGCATGAAGGGTCTTATTAGCCATACTGAGATGGTTGGTCTTTGTCTAAAAAGAAATGGTAATCTGTTGAGAAAGTGTTTTATATGAGGGTGTGAAATCAAGTTTGCACTCTGACAAGAAAACTCACCTTCCTCTGTATTTTTAATAAGGGGGGGGGGTCAAGTAAGATTAGTCTTGGCTCAGTTATTTGGCCATTCTGGCCATCAGTGATGGTGGTCTGGACCCAGCTTGGGTGGGGAAGATAAGATGGAGGACAGAGAGGGTTTCTGAAGTGGTTTATCATGTAAAACTGATAGGACTCAGCACTTGGTGATCTGTTGGGATGAGGAGAGGGAGTCTTCAAGGACCATTCTAGGTCCATCTGCAGCTGCCTAGACATTTCCTGTAGGGAGGCAAGTGGTGGAGGAAGAAAAGATGTTCAGGTCTTTACTCCTGCACTCTGAGAAGCCTGTGAAACACTAAAGTGGGAGTGTCGAGTCAGTGAATAAATTCATGGGGTTTAAAGCTCAGAAGAGGTCTGGCTGGAAGTAGAAATGTGGACATTATTGACAGAAAGGTTTTAAGTGAAGCCTTGTGATCATCCTGAGAGATGATAGAGGGGGAAGGTCCATGGCAGAGCCCTGAGGCACTCCAGCAGTAGAGGAGCTGGCAAAGGAGGCTGAGGAGGAACAACCAGAAGAAGAAACTAGAAAATGGAAGTCCCAGAGCAGAAGTGTCCAAGGAGAGAGGCAAAGGACAGCTGTTAAGTGTTGCTGAGATGTCTAGTTAAGAAGACAACTGAGGGCCTGTCTACTGGAACAAACAAACTGTGGACCTCCGAGTCCTTCTGGTAGAGTAGAGGAAAATGGAAGATGTAGGGAAGAGATTTTCCCATATGCAGGGCCCCCTACCCACATCAGCCTGTCTCCTTGGAACCTCCTGCCCAGAATGGAGATGAGGGTAGATGTGGGCTTTATATTGGTTTCTGTTAACACAGGGCCTCTGTTGACTCTCCATGACTTCAATTTGGTCACCCTTAGGCTTTGGTGGACAGGCAAGATCTCTGGGCTCTTCCCTTAGTAGTTAAGCAAACTTGGGCAAATTACTCATCCTCTCTGGCTTTTATATTTCTTATCTGCAAAACTGGACTAAAAACAACATTGTAGACAGGTATAGTGCCATATCCACTTAATTCCACCAACTCAGGGGGCAGAGGCTGGAGGATCACAAGTTTGAGGCCAGAGGGAGCCTGTGTAACTTAGTGAGACCTGTGTCAACAGACAAAGTAAAAATGGGCTGGGGTTACAGCTCAGTGCTTAAGCACTGTGTGAGGCCCTGAGTTCAACTCTGCACTACGGCAAAAATATATCTATTATATCTTCATATAGAGGGTTTTTTTTCTTTTAGTGTCCTGTGTGCTGAGTGGGAAAGTGCACTGGTCTTGGACCAGAGTCCAAAACCCGGTTCAGCAATTAGTCATAGACTGACTCTGCCTCTTTTTTTTTGCCTCAGTTTCCTTCCCTCTGCAATGGGAGTGAAGGAAGCCTGGACAAAGTGACACTAAGGTCTAGGTATGCTCTAGTCAGTTTTGACCGAGTCCATATTGCTTTTCTGCCACTGGGTGGGATTGTCCCCAGTAGGCTACTTAGATGAAATGTCCAGAAGAGAAGGGTTGCACTGCCAAAGTATGCTGCCAAACAAGGCACATGAGTCAATGCCTGTACTAAACCAGCTTAGGATCAAGAGCCTTCCCTGGGCTTCCCTCCTGATGAGTGACTAAAGCCATTTTATCAGGCATATCTTCTAATTATGCTGTGAGAAATACATGGATATGGAGGAAGATCTGGATCAGAACCTCCTTTTAAACTTCCTATTGGGTAACCTTAGCCAGGATTTTCAATCTCCTAAGGAATGAAGCTAGTATTAAATGAGACATTTGTGAAGTTGAATAGCAAGATGTCTACCACCCAGGAGGTGCTCAATAAAAGTTATTGAAATCTGAACCTGAGTTGGGCATGGTGGTGCATACCTATAATCCTAGTGATTTGAGAGGCAGAGGCAGGAGGCTCATGAGTCCAAGGCCAGAGACAGCCTGTATAACAGCTAGAACCTGTCTCAAGATTAAAAACTAGAAAAATAGAAAAGGGTCTGTGTGTGCAGCTCAGTGGTAGAGTTCTTACAAGTTCTGCACCAGACCCTGGCTTCAAGGCCGCAATACTGGAAAAAAAAAATCTGAACCTAGATGCATTAATGAGTCACAGATGGGCAAAGACAATGATCCTTGTAACACTCCAGGACTTCCAGGAGGGTTCTGGGACTGTTCAAGACCCCTGTCGGGTAATTTCATGCCCAAAACTGCATTTCTGCCTACTCACTCTGCTGTACAATCATCCCCATCTTCCATGGGCTGGGAGGAATACAGGATGGGAAGCATACCTTTAATAAATTTCCTAACAGGGCACTGGGGTAACAGTGCTAACATGTCTCTGGGGCATGAGGGACCCTTACAGTTTTGAGGGGGTATGAAGTTGTGGTAAGAGAAAGGGACAAAAAGGCCGACTGTCTTGTGAGTAACTTTCCATGTGAATTGAAGAATTCCAGTGCTGTATGAGGCCTCACACACTCTTCAGCTGTACATGACAGCAGCCAGCCACAGTGCCTTAACTAATGACATCCTGTGTGCATGAAGTGGGCAGTTCAGCTCACCCATTCCCTAACCTCCACGAGCCTATTCTGTGCTACCTGTTGTAGAATAGAATTCGTGCTATCCATCTCATAGCTAAGGAAACTGGCAAGAGGAAAAGGAAATGACTACATGTGACAACTGGCATAGTGGTTGATCTGGGACTTTAGCCCACATATCCTAATCTCAGTTACTGGGCTTCTCCAGGCACCAGAATGTGGCCTTTTCCCCATTTACCTGCTGACCTCTGAGAGATAAACCCTAGTATCTCATCCCCTGTATTCCCATGGGCTTCCTCTCTAGAGAGACCACAAGATCAACCTGATTTTATCTGTTATCAATAGTCTATGCTGATATCAGCTCAGCTTTTGCCTGGTCTGATGCAATAGAGGTGGAATATTCTTTGTCCTGGTGCTAGGCATCTGCTGGTTCCCTAAGTAACATGGTACTGGAGCATGGATCACAGGCCTGGCTGCATGTCAGAATCCTTAAAAAGACCAGTACCTAAGTCCCAATCTTGTCCAACTAAATCAGAATCTGAGGGTGAAGCCTGGGCACAGGTAGTTTTTACAAACTCTCCAGGTAGCTCCAATATGCAGCCAGGATGGAGCACCTCTACAAGGAAGTATAATGGTATGGCCTTAGGGAAGGGCCCTGATTCGCTAACCTCAATGTTCTTTCTCACTTGTTCCCATGATGCATCATGATATTGGAATAATGTACTTGTCTTTTTCCTCAGCTCTCTATCCTAAAACATGACTTGTATTCCTCTCATCTTTTATAGACAGTTCTATGAGTTGATCTTTGTATAGTAGTCTTGGCATCTTTCCTTTATTCCAACTTTCCTTCGTTTGTTTATTCATCCAGTATTTAAAGAATACCATTTACAGCAGGCACTGGCTAATTGCTGGGGATATAGACAGGTCAAGGCTGGTCACATGCCCTCTTGGAGGGAATATCCATCTGTTATGCAGGAGTTTTCCCTGTCAGTCTTTCTCCTTTTATTAATAAGGATGTGATATTTGAAAATTATAGATTGTTTTCTAGAATTGCCTTACTGGTCTATTCTTCATTTTGTCTCTTACTTTTTTGCTCCCTAATGAAGTTCTTATTGCCTTCAGTGTCTAAGCAAAGTTCCTGCCTATTGGGAGCTAAGTTAGTCCAGTTACTAGCACTGGACACTGTTTTAGATATGGGTGTGTGGCCAGATTTTTATGACTACTAGTATATCCTTCTTATCACACTGTCAGCTTCCCATCACACTCAGTATCCTTCCCATCCCACTTCCCATCACACTCAGCTCATCCAGGTGTCAGGGACTGGGCTTTCCTTGTTGAAGAAAGAGGACAATTTGACTTAGTTTCCTTCACAGTCATTAAAAAGCTTGCACCATCCAGTTGCAGTGGCACACACCTGTAATCCCAGCAACTTGAAAGGAGAGGCAAGAGGATTGTGAGATTGAGGCCAGAGACAACCTGGGTAATTTAGTGAGAATCAGTCTCAAGATAAAAAATAAAAAAGGGAGGAGTGCAGCCCAGTGGTCAGCACTTGCAAACAAAATATGCACAAGACCCTGAGTTCAACCCCCAAGTACCACCACCAAAAAAAACAAAAAACAAAAACAAAACTTGACTCATTCCTATCCTTCTTACAGCCCACAGTCCAGACCCATCCTAGGCATTGCTTCTACCTAGACCAGAGGAAAAAAACAAACCTCTGTCTTATTTTCCTCAAAGTCTAGGGATTTATTTGAGATCTGCTACTAAGATACTGGTTTTTAAAATTTTTTGATTATGACCCACATTAAGAAACATGTATCACTATATGTAGCTGAAAATAATTTCCTTGGTACATTACTTACCTTTATTATATTTAATGCTTTCATGTATTCTGTCTTTTTAATGGGATGATCATTCACCAAATTGAAATCATAGGCTAATAATTAATTATAACTTTCAGTTTGAAAAAATACTCTAAGACCAGTACTGCTTTCATCCACAGAGGCCCTGAGCCCAAGGCTTGGTCTAGCACCCCTTCGTGGTATTCTGTAAAACAGCAATGGCTCAGCCTTGTCAGTCATCAAGCAACCTTCTGAGCAAGGCATGTACTGCCATACCTGAAAGATGGGTAATCAGGGTCCTATGTCTTTCCCAAAAGACTTCTGCTGATTTTTACTAAAATCAGAATAGGAACATATTCGCTCTTTTAGGAACTGTCCCCTTAACACATATTTTATCAAAAAAATCAACAAAAGTTTATGGAGTAGTCATGGAGCTTGTCTCTGGCTTCAGAGGATTACATCTCCCCTTGTTTTCTGAGCTGCTCCTAGACCACACAGATAGCAGGTGCTAATCAAAGTAACATATAATGAGTCCCCCACAGTGCTTGGTAAGAGTGCTTAAGATACCGTGTTGCCCCTACTGCCCCATAGCTGTTGAGGATTCCTTGAGATATTGATGAGACTCCCAGATTTCTTTTATCTCAAAGGCAATTTAGTCTGTCCTATACCAAAAATGCCTCTCAGAGATTAAAAGTCATCTCTCAATCATCTTAATCTAAAGGAGGTTAGAGGAAGGGGTGTGGCTAGCCAAGGTGGGCTACTGTAGACAGGCAGCAAAGAGATCAGAGATGAGAATGGAGATGTGGAGATAGACTAGGCTGTTTCTGCCCTTGCCCTATCATGCTTCTCACCCCACCTCCAACTGGCCTAAGTGTGACCAGGGGCCTGTGAACCCTCTTCCATCCAAGCTGGCCCAGTGAGCCTTCTTCAGGCTTCTTGTGGCACAGCTGCGTAGACTCCTGTCATCTTTAGCATTGGGACAGCAGTTGTCTGTCTCTAATTTGTAGGCAGATCTGGGTGCAGGGGTTCACATCTGTTATCCTAGTGACTCTGGAGGCTGAGGCAGGTAGATCGCAAGTTCGAGGCCAGGGAGAGCCTGAGTTACTTAGCTATACCCTGTCTTAAGATAAAAAATTAAAAAATTGTTGCACACAGTCACTCATGCCTGTATCTCAGCAATTCAGAAGGTGGAGGTAGGAGGATTGTCAAGTTCAAAGCCAGAGGCAGCCTGCATATCTTAGTGAGACTGTCTTAAAAATGAAAAATAAAATAAAGTAGGCTAAAGGTGCATCTCAGTGGAAGAACACTTGGAAAGTATGTGCAAAGCCCTACCTCCAACCCTCAGTACCACAAAAAAACAAAAACAAAAAGTGAAAAGGGGCTGAGGATGCAGCTCAGTAGTAGAGCCCTTGCAAAGTATGCACAAGGCCCAGAGTTTAGCACCTCCAGTACCAGGAAAGAAAATAAATAAATAAAGGAAGGAGGGAAGGAAAGAAAAAATATTTGTGTATAATTTAGTGAAGCTGAAATGTATGCAGTTGCTTGGAACATCTGTGCTCAAATGGCCCCTACATAACTTGATCTTGGGTACATTTTCTTCATACTTTTCTATGAGTACTGCTTTCTTCCAAGCCCTATCACCTAGAAATGGTCAGCTGGGCTACTATATAAGTTCCCACACCTTCTGGCATGGCTCAGCACCCCCACACAGTTCTAAGGCTGCAGATAAGCCTTAGCTACATCAGTGGCCAGTCACATCAAATTTCTCTGAGCAGATGAGAAAGGAAGACTAACTCCTAAAGTCAGAAATCTATGAATAAAGAACCACACACTTAGTCTTCACTTTAGACTCAATACCACAGAGCAAAACTATGATTTTTCAAATATGAGAGAAATGTCCAGGTCAGGCAGGAGAGCAAGATCTGAATTGGATATTGGAATCCAGCTGGGGTCCTGAGCTGGATCCCAGGAGTCAGATATTCAACCCTATTGTCACAAGAGGGAACAAAAGGCAATGAAGAAACCTCGGAACCATGGTGCACATCTATATTCTCAGTGACTCGAGAGGCCGAGGTAGAAGGATAGTGAAATTGAGGCCAGAGTCAGCCAGTGCAACTTAGCAATACTCTGTCCCAAAATAAAAAATACAAAAAGGATCTGAGGGTGCACCTTGGGGGTAGAGCATTTGCCTTGCATGTGCAAGGACCTGGTTTTAATCCCAAGCACAATAAATAAATAAATGGCAAGGACAATTTAAATGTATGTGTGCATATTAGCTAAGACAATTGTTAATTCATGTTTTGGAAGAAGAAAATGTAAATATCACCCTGGAGAGTATTCTGTCACATTAGCTTTAAACCCAGCTTGGTCTGCCCAGCTTAGGCCTAGCACAGCATTCTGAACTTAGTGCACAGAAAGGAAATTGCTGATGGTGGTAAACTCAGTTTTGTGGCACATCCCTCTGGCTTGCATTGCTCAATTCAACACATAGACAATGAATCTGTGGTGTGCACATCTGCCCAACACTTCCAGCCACCTATGGGTTTTGGGGTGGAAGGAGGGGACAGAAACAAACCTCCTGATAGACTAGTCCCTGCCACCATGGGAGGCTGCAGGAAGGCAGCTGTGTGATCCTGCTCTTTGACTGTCTACAACCAGAGCATGCTACTCATTTTGACTTCTCTCCCTCAAGAATACTTCTGCCTAAATTTTAGTACTGGTATTTATTTTTTACAGCCAGCTGCTATCCCCTTTCAAAGGTGAACACAGTAAAGTTTATGACAGGTGCACTGTCAGATCCCAGTGGAGCTTAAAGCAGCACAAGACATGTTAGCTCATCCATCTGTGGAAGGAAGGTGTTTACTCAGAAGTCCTGAACATGTGGAACATTCTGGCATGGAGCTGCTACTGGTGCTAGGGCTGTTGCTGCTGCTGCTGCTGGGGCAAGGTAAGTGTATCTTTTGCTCCCAGAAATTTGATGCCTCTACCCTGCTGGGGGCCTCATTTGCTTAGGTGAGGAGTTTGTGCCCACCCAATAAAATGCAGCATAAAATGTATAGTGCAAATATTAGGTGTAGGGTGATGAAGACTTGTGTTCTAGTTCTTTGTGCTGTGTGGCATTGGGCAAGTTCTTCCACCTCTCTTGACTTTAATTTTTCCTATCTTTAAAATGGAAATACCCGTGAGGCACTGTGGCACATGCCTGTGATCCCAGCTACTCGGGAGGCTGAGGCAGGAGAATCATTGAGTTTGAGGCCAGAGACAGCCTATGTAATTTAGTGAGACCCTGTCTCAAAATAAAAGAATAAAAAAGGGACTAGTGGTGCAGCTCAGTGGTAGAGTGTGGACCATGCAGGAGGCCCTGGGTTCAACTCCCAAGTACTCCAGTTAATCAATCAATAAATAAAAATAAAATGAAAATATCACTGCTCAGCACACTTTGCCAATAGCTATGACAATTGACTATTTGCTGAAGGAACAAAAGAAGGCAGATGGGATGATCAATTCTAAAGAATTGCCCACACTCTCAGTTCTATGAACAAGCCTATTGGTTGTTGACTGACCTGCGTGGTCCACCAACTGGTCTTTGAATTCCTCCTGAGAATAAGGATTGTGAGCATGTATGCCTCTACCACACTCCCTCTCTTCCCCACACTCCCCTTCACTGCTTCTTCTTTGGTCTAAGAGGAAAGGGTCTTTTAAACTTAAAAAATGTGGCCTTAAATATAACCATTCACCCTCTCTCCATGAGAACCCTGTGTCTAGAGCAGAAGGCATGTGCCCTTGAATCCCTGAAGGAAGAAAGGAGGTATGGGATAGAGGCCTGGCATGCCTGAGGCCCCCAATTCCTGCTGCTAACCTGGGGTAGTCAGTGACCTCTATGAGTCTCAGGGGAGATAGATAGTGCCCACTCTGTTAACTGCACAGGGTGACTTCCTGTTCCTGGTCACTAATGAGGCTGAATTTTTCCTCAATTCCTCTTATGTGAAGTGCTCAAGTCTTCTCTCCAGTTTTCTATAGGTGTGTCTTCCCACTGAGTGCTGGAAGTGCTCCCTGTGTGCTCTGTGCTGGCCCTTTGGTGGTTGTGCATGTGGCAAACATCTTTTCTTACTCAGAAGCTTTCTCTTTATGGAGAATTTTGATGAGCAAAGTTCTGAAATCCAAATGAGAACAAATAGAAGCTATTTTTTTTTTTTTTTTGAGCTTGCTAGACTAAGCCATAATTTGCCTTTGGTAGAGACTCAAAAGCAGGCAGAGGAATGGGAAAAGCTTTGTGGTGGAAAAAAGACAAAGCTTCAGGTCTGCTCTGATCTTAAGATGTGGACTAGGGGAACATGGAGATGAGCTAACCAGAAGCAAGGGAACTTCAATGATTTGCTTTGGAAGTATATTTGTTTTTTCTGTTTGGTCCTGAGTTAGAAGGAGGGGGGAAAAATAGAGAATGGTCCTGACAGTCTGGACTGATGGCTGCAGACGTTGTAGTTTGGCTTCCCAGGCTGGCTGCTGCATATTGAGGTAAGAGGTCTAAGAGCATACGTGATTTGGCTGTATTCTGTCTCTATTCATAAGAATAGAATTTTTTTTTTTTGGTGGTACTGGAGGTTGAACCCAGGGCCTCGCACTTGCATGCTCTGCAAGTGTTGGACTACCAAGCTGCACCCCCAGCCTATTATTTTTACTTTTTGAGACAGGGTTTCGCTAAATTACACAGACTGCCTCTGGTCTCGAACTTGTGATCCTCCTGTCTCCACCTCCCAAGCCACTGGGATTACAGGCATGGGCCACCGCACCCAGCTCAAGAATAGAATTTTTAAAAATCTTTTTCTTTACAGTTGGTGCTCTTGTTGTCTTTTTAACGAACTCCTCTCTTACCTTGAGGTCATGAAGATATCTTGTATTTCCTTCTAAAATCCTTAAACACATGGGGCTCACATTTATGTCAATTCCAAAACCTCTGGGATTGATTTTTGTGAATGGTGTAAGAGAGGAAACCAATTTTTTGTTTTGGTTAGTGCAGATAGCCAATTGTCTCAGCACCACTTACTGAAAAGTCAGTTATTTCCCACTGCTTTGAAGAGCCACCTCTGTTCCAGGTTAAGGATCATACATACTTCCATCTGCTTCAGAACCATCTTGTTTGATTAGTCCATTTGTCTATTCCTGTGCCAATAACCTGTTGTCTCTCCATGAGAACCCTGTGTCTAGAGCAGAAGGCATGTGCCCTTGAATCCCTGAAGGAAGAAAGGAGGTATGGGATAGAGGCCTGGCATGCCTGAGGCCCCCAATTCCTGCTGCTAACCTGGGGTAGTCAGTGACCTCTATGAGTCTCAGGGGAGATGGATAGTGCCCACTCTGTTAACTGCACAGGGTGACTTCCTGTTCCTGGTCACTAATGAGGCTGAATTTTTCCTCAGTTCCTCTTATGTGAAGTTTCCTCTTATCTATAGTTTCATAGTAAGTTCTGTTATTTCACAAAATAAGTCTTCCTATTTGTCCTTCTTCCTTAGAAGTATAGTAGCTTTGAATTTCTATAAAGTGGTCAAGCCTCATTCTAACCACTTACAGACAGCTGTCCCTTGGTATCAAGGGGGGAGGGATTCCAGGACACCTGTACCCCCACAGATAGCAAAATACAATGATGTTTAAGTTCTTTAGACAATGTGATGAAGTATTTGCCCTCACCCATGCACATCCTCCTAAATATCTTCATTCAGCTGTAGGTAGTTTTTAATACCTAATGCAATAAAAAACACTGTGTAAAATAGTTGTTATGCTGTGTTTTTTAGAGAATGATGTCAAGAAAACAATCTGTACATGTTCAGTATAGATATAGTTTTTTTCAAGTATTTTTGACCCATAGTTGGTTGGATCTGTACATACAGAATGCACAGATACAAAGAGCTGCCTGTATATGGCAGCTCCCATTTAATATGGACAAACGGGAAAACTGAGTTCAGCAAATTGCCCAAAGTCATCCAGCTAATTAAGCAGAGGAGCCTGAATTCTGTCTGAATCTAAGTCCAGAGCCAGGCCCCCGCCCCCCACCGTGGGACAATGGAGCCCAAGAGAGAACAACAAAAGTGGACTTCTCTTTAAACTTTAAAATAGGCTCAACAAACAACCCATGTGGAAACAGATTCCTGATTTAAAGATTCCAGCTTATATAATGGAAACTGTCTGAAAACCACAGTTGGCAAGAGCAAGTTGGCAAGAAATCATTGTGTCTACTAAAATACAATTTTTACTAGAATTTTATTTTCCATGAATGGATCAGAAGTTCCCAGGAGGTTATCTTTCCTGTAAATAAAAACACATTATCTTGGCAACACACTGGTTGCCAAGCTTGTCAAAGCAAAACCAAAGGTGGGAACTGGGTAAAATCATTATGAGAGCAAAGAAAATCCTTTTTTGTAACTTATCCTGAGCGAGAAATGGGGATGGAGCTGAGAATCTCTTCCTCACTTAAGGTGAGGTAGGGAATAAGAGGACCAGATATTGTCACTGGCAGGAAATCTTTATTGCTACACACATGGTTAGTACACACACACATTCACCCTGGCACTCCGATACCTGGCACCTCTGTAGTCGCACCTGATGACTCAGGTAAGCCTCCAGATCTGTCTGGTCGAGCGGTGTCCTCGGCCTTCCATCCCGATGTCCTTTCTCTCACGGCACGGAGATGGTGGCAACGTGGCAATGGGTCCTCTGTTTGTGGGGGCCTCAGCGTGACATGGAGTCTGTCATCGCTTGGGTTGGAGGAAGCCTGCCTGCTGTCAGGTCTCTTCTCTTTTTTATACAGTTCAGTGTGGAGTCTGTGTTCCATCTGGTTATCTTGCATTGATGTCATTGTGCCGTGTGGTTATCCCGTGCCAGGGGTCTATCCTTATCACTCTCATGCACACATGTCACTCTCCCCTGGGGCAGTCCCAGGGGGGCTTAGGTTACATCATCACACTTCATGTTTTACACACAATTTCTCTCATTATTTACTTATATTCCTATTATAATCATTTCTATCCTTATTCCTACACAATTAGTTTCTATCCTTATTCCTATTCCTTACACTACTAAAGTACCTTCCTCCTACCTTTCACTACTAAAGCTAGCCAACACTTGTTGACAGTCTTTCCTGGGGGTTTTCCCTTTCTAGAGGAAATACTATCTTTCCAAATAAGAGTGTCAAGGGTAATTAGAGAAATTCTGGTGGCCACCGTCCTCAAGTTATTGATGCACGGGGGAGGGGTCTGCTCCATCTGGATGCTAGCAGAGTCATGCCTGGAAGTCTGGGGTCAGACTCTCCTCTCTGCATCACTTGCCTCCATTTCCAACCTCTGGTGCCAGTAACACTCTTGCCTCCACGTTCCTGCTCTGACCACCCAGCACAGGCATGGGATTTTCACTTGGAGCTCAGGAGTCTACTTCCTTGGAATGTGACTTGTACTGTGTAGATTTTCAGGGATTTATTGTGAATCCTCATTTTTATCAAGTTGTGTTTTTGCTACTGTCAGTTAACTGTCGGAGCACCCTTCAAAGAACTCAAATTGGGTGAGCCTAGCTGAGAGATACTAAACCAAATGTGAGAAACCCTCTGGGGAGACAGAAGTGATCTGCATAAAATCACTGGAGAAGAACTAAGCACCAAAATAGGTGCAGGTAGCTATAACAGAGACAACAGTGTTCCAAGACCCGAAGGATGGATGTGGGCTTGAGAAGTTTCAGGTGGAAAGTGCTGCAGTGTGAGGAGTGAAAGAAACCTAGGGGAGCAGAGAGGGCATGCAAAGGACAGGGAGCGGCATGTGCCCTGAAGTGGGGCCAGGCTCACCACCAGGACTAGGAGCAGGAAGCTAGCTGGCTGGCTGGTATAAGCGGAGAAGAGGTGTTGGATACAGTGGGATGCTGAAATCCTCAAACAAGCAGAACCACAGAGCATGCCTGTAACCCCAGTGACTTGGGAGGCTGAGACAGGATGCAAGTTTGAGACCATAGGCAGCCTGTGCAATCTAGTGAGACCTCACCTCAAAAAAAGAAAAAAAAATTGGAGAAATGGAGCTAGGGGTGTAGCTCAGAGGTAGGGCAATTGCCTAGCATGCAACAGACCCTGGGCCCAACTCCCAATACTGACAAAAAATGAAAATTAAATGAGAAAGGGAGAGGGAGAGGGGGTGGCACTAGTAAGCAAGAAAAATAGAGTTGATCAGTGTGTTTTGGCTTAAAAAGACTTCCAAAATGTTAATCTAAGTCTTTATTTTACATTTACAAACCTGAACCCTTCAGAAGTTGAATGACTTATCCAAGGTCACACAGCAAGTCTAGAATTTAGATTTGTTGTACAGTGATGTAGGGAGCTATTAAAGGTCCCTGAGCAGGAGACTGACATGGTGCAGTGATATTTCAGCAAGATGTGTCTGCCAGCTTCAGATAGAAAAGGTCATAGGTCTAAAGAGACAACATGCTGGTGAGCAGAGACTTGGCTCATAGGGACAAGCCTGGCATGGAGGTTGGGTTTTGTCTGCTTTCGTGTTGTCCATGGACCTTGTACCTGGAATGCTCTATGACTGAGATATACCCCAGCCCCTCAGCAGGGAGTTTTCTGGGTTCTGGGAATGGTTAATGTATTTCTTCTGCCTTAGGCCACCATTTCCTCTTGAATCTTGGGGATGGTGGTGGTAAATACTAGACGAAAGCTCTCTTCATTCACACCATAACATCTCACTCATATCTTGGAGGAGATCTTCCTGATGGGGGAGACATGAGACTCCTTGCACTTCCCTAGATCCCCCTCCCCTAGGGGCTTCCTCATCAGCACTCCTGCCCTCATCCAGCTTTTGGAACTTTCTGGTCACTTTTTACTTCTGGCCTGAGGTGGAGCTGGGGGCTCTGGAGACTGCCATTAGCCAGGAACCATTTGTTCATCCTTACAATGGGACTTTCTTCTATGTATGAGCTGTTCTTTCCTGGCTCTTGGTCTATTTCAATTGTCCTCATGAAAAACTTGGAGAAAATATCTAAAAATTAAGCATTCAAGTCCAAGGGAAAAAGTGCAAGTCAGCTTTGAACAAACTCTCTCCTATGAGGACAGCTCCCCTCTCTTGCACTCTCCACAAGTTCATGGTGGTAGATGTGGCGTAGGAAGTAGAGGATGGAGACAGGAGGGTGCACTGGTCTCTAGAGGCTGGAATGGGTGGTGGTGTCTCCTTTTTGCCAGTGGCACAGAACACTGGCTATTTACACAATGGCAGTTTGGAACTTTTCAAACCATCTGTATTGGTTTTCATACTCTCACCAGACCAGCATTGAATATACATAAAGATTGTCACATTGTTCTATATTTTTCTATATGTCCTTGGGTTCCATATCTAAATACTATATAGTAAAAGATAGAGAAGACTTGGATGGGAAACTTAGATAGGAAGGGGGGAGGGGGGAAAAATAGAGGAGGGTAAGGGGTAACCTATATGAATAATGCTTATCAAATTGCATATATGAAAATTGTCACAACGAAAAGCATGTCAAAATGAATCACATTATGATGTACATTAAAAATTTCTAATAAAAAAAAAGATTGTCACATTGTCAATTGTAAATCATAGTTGGCCTTCTTGGTAGTAAACATAGATTGACTGAGAGTAAGGACAACTGAAAATACTGGTTTTGTAGACATTGACACATAATATATTTCCATATGTTGGCATTTCAGGATAGTGGACAATACAAAATAAGCCCTCATATAACTTCATTTCAAACAGACTATGGTCCAGGGAAAGATTTTCAGACTAGGTCAAGAACTGAATTCCACACCCCCCAACTCCTTAGTACTTGATTGAGCCATCTTTTGCAAGTTTGCTAGCCTTTCTGGATTATAGTTTTTTGAGGCAGAAAATGAGGTAATTTCAGTGGTCTGCCCCTCTCAGTTTCACTAGAATTCAGTGGGCACCCCAGCAGCCCCAGAGAGGCACTTTGGACCTCTTTGTCACCTTCCATTTACTGTGGCATGTGACTGCCTGAGAACCATGCTCAAAGAATACCTGCTCTCCCTAGAGCTCCTGGAATTGTCAGGTGGGCACAGCAGCCAGGTATAACTAATGGTTTTCTGACTCAGTATCCACAGCTGGTGGAAGGCAGTACACATGATTTTTCACTTTTTTAGTTTTTTTTGGCATGTCTGTGTCAAATCATTGCAGCATAATTTAATGAAAAGATTACCTTCTTTTCAACTGTATTGCCTTTGTTTCTTTGTCAAAGGTGTTTGACTATATTTATATGTGCCTATCTGGGCTCTCTAGTTTGTCCCACTGATCTATTTCTCTATATTTTTGCCAATACCACACTGTCTTGATTACTGTAGTTCTATAGTAAATCTTCCCCCACAGTCTGTCAGTTTGCTGCACTTTAGGGGCTTGTGTGCTGCTATGAGGCTGAAATCTCTGCCACTGGTACCTCAGATATGAGCAAGGTTACCCATGGTGGACAGGTTTTCAGCTGAGCTTCCAGAATAAGACAGACTAGGGAGTAGGACCTGGCGAACCACTCCCGAAACAACTAACCATTGAAAACCCTATGAATAGCAAAGAAACACTGCCAGATATAGTGCTGGAAAATGAGCCCCCTAGGTTGGAAGGCACTCAAAAGACTACTGGGGAAGAATTGCCTCCTCAAAGTAGAGTCTACCATGGTGACGGAAATGGAGTAAAGCCCCAGGGTGCTCAACTTGCTGATGTGGCACTACTCAAAATGAGGAGAAACAACTGTAAACATCCATTAATAATTGGAACATGGAATGTATGTAGTATGAATCTAGGAAAATTAGAAATTGTTAAAAGAGAAATGGAGAGCATAAACATTGACATTCTAGGCATCAGTGAGCTAAAATGGACTGGCCATAGGCCACTTTGAGTCAGACAATATATGGTCTACTATGTTGGGAATGATAAACTAAAGAGAAATGGGGTTGCAGTCATCATGAAAAAAGACATTTCAAGATCTGTCCTGAAATACAATGTTGTCAGTGATAGAATAATATCCATACGCCTACAAGGAAGGCCAGTTAATATGACTATTATTCAAATTTATGCACCCACCACTAAGGTCACAAATGAAGAAAGGGAAGACTTCTATCAGCTTCTGCAATCTAAAATAGATCAAACATGCAATCAAGACATACTGATAATCACTGGTGACTGGAACGCAAAGGTTGGAAACAAAGAAGAAGGCCCAGTAGTTGGAAAATATGGTCTTGGTGACAGAAACGAAGCTGGAGATCGCATGATAGAATTTTGTGGGACCAATGACCTTTTCATTGCAAATACATTTATTCAACATCATAAACGGAGACTATACGCGTGGACTTCACCAGATGGAACATACAGGAATCAAATTGACTACATATGTGGAAAGAGACATGGAAAAGCTCTATACAAAATGTCAAAACAAGACCAGGTGCTGCCTGTGGATCAGACCATCAACTTCTCATATGCAAGTTCAAACTGATGCTGAAGAGAATTAGAGCAAGTATACGAGAGCCATGGTATGACCTTGAGTATATCCCACCTGAGTTCAGAGACCACCTCAAAAATAGGTTTAATGGGGACTTCCGGCAAGATGGTGGACAGATAACATGTGCCTTCTGTCCCAGAGTAAAGGGAACCCT
>VMDO01011262.1:0-16706 GCA_007922755.1 Pedetes capensis
CTCTCCTGTCCTCTCTCCTCTCTCCTCTCCACTCCTCTCCTCTCTCTCCTCTCCTCTGCTCTCCTCTCCTCTCCATCTCCCACTTGGGGGTTGATCCCAGGGCACTGCACACACTTTGCACACACTCTGCTCTACCACTGGGCAGCACCCCCAGCCCACGTTTTATTTACTTACTGTTATTTCTTCAGCCAGGGTCTTGCTAAGTCAATCAAGCTGCCTCTAGCCTCGAACTCATGGCTCTCCTGCCTCTGCCTCCTGAGATTGGGATTACAGGTGTGAGCCACCACTTCCGGCCCTCCTTGCCTTTTCTTCCACTCCCCTTACCCCTTCATCAGGTACTCCCCTGGGCTCAGACTTAAACAGTCCTGAGTCTGCCCCACCTATCCGCCTGCAGGCTGCCAGCCTGCCCGGCCCAGCCTCCCTCACCTAGGTGGCCCCAATCCCCAGCCTGGCCTCCCTGCCTCCACGCTATGAGCTGCACCACCTCTGCTCACATCCTGCTGTGGCTCCCACGCCCCTCAGAGTGGGAGCTAAGATTTAGAAGCCATCAGGGCCTGGTGTGTCTGTGCCTTAACCACCTGACCTTGTTTCATACTCCCCTCCTTTTACTCCCAGGCCTTCTAGAACCTTCCGGACATCCTCCCATCTCTAGGCCCTTGCATGGCTCCCCTCCCTTCTTTGGCTCCCCTGTTCCTGGCTTTACAGGATGCTTATTTGTCACTGTCCCAGTCTGACCACCATCCTGTGCGACCGCCACCTCCTTTCTCCCCTTTCTCCCCTTTTGCACACCTCATGCGCCATGACCAGACCCTGCTGTCTCTCCTCCCACAGAGCATCCCTCTTCCTAACGGAGAGCGGAATTCCTCTAGCGGTAACCTTCTCCCTTGCTACACGGTGAGCCTGGTGAAGGCAGGGGCTTTGTAGGTTTTGTTTCTTGTTACATTGCAAACCCTCAGTGCAGTGAGGGTCCATAGTAGGTCCTCAATCAATACTGACTGAATGGCGGAAGTCAGTAAGTGTCGGATCCAGAGGATTATTTTGTATGTGTGGAAAGCCAACTCAACTTGCTTATGGAAAACAACAACAACAACAGCAACCACCACCTAGCAAGCCAAGGCGGTGGATGGGAATTTCACACAGTTCCAAGTCCAGGGGCAGGTCTGGTTTCAGTAAGTGTCACAGCCATCTTTAATCCGTGACTCTCCTGAAAGAAAACGACAGTCCTCTGAAGTGTTCGGTTATGGTTTGTTTTTGATTTTATGCGTCTGATCTTCTTCGATAGTAAACACTGTTGAGATACACAGAGGGACCTGTTTCCACCCATCCATCATACCTAGATTCTCGTGTACATTAGGGGCACGTGCAGAGGTCTGTACATGCAGATGCACACCCGTGTTACTTACACATGACACACGTAGGTAGACCAACACACAGTAAGAGGCACGTACGCCTATAAACATACGGTTTAAAAGATTTTGTAGGTGGGCAGCTACAGCAGAGTACAGCTCGGAGTGTGCGTGAGTGTGTGATCAATAGGGATGCCTAAGAGAGGGCAATTGGTTTGAAATGAAGCAGAATTTTTAGAATTGGAAATAATGCTAGTATTTATATGGAAGGTATGCTATAAAGAGCCTATAGCCATAGCCCTGTGGCATCTGATTCTCTCAGATCACGGAAGCTAAGCAGGGTCGGGCCTGGTTAGTCCTTGGATGGGAGACCACTTGGGAACACCAGGCGCTGTAGGCTTGGGAGAAGGACCCGACAACCCACTTCCAAAAATCGGTCCGCCTTTGAAAACCCTATGAACAGCAGAGAAGCACTGACAATAGTGTTTTGCCTGTTGTATGTAGGGTCGATATGAGTTGGGCACTGACTCGATGGCACCTAACAACAACAACATAGTATACAGAAATAATATTCATGAATACAAACCAATCAGCCAATGAACAGGCTCATTTTCTATTAATGAGGCAGTTGTATTTTTAAAAGCATTTCCTCTGGAATATTAACACCTTGTGCAAGGAAGCCTGGGTCCAAAGCTTCCATTTCATACCAGGAGCTGTGTCTCTTGTCCTGTGGGGCCCAGCAGCCCTGGCTACGGTAGGACCTGCAGTTAGCATTATAAAAAGATCAGAGAAGCAGGAGATCTGCCGGGTAGGCTTGGTGTTTCTCCTTGTTTCATTTTGTTTTGTGTTTGGACGCCCGCCTTCCACACGGATTCCCGTTAGATATTCCAATAATGAAGGCAATGTGTGCAAAACAAGTCAGATGGGGACCCGGCACTGTAAGGTTGTAAGGGAGAGGGGTAGAATTTTTAATTTGCCACGTTGACTATTACAGAAAGAATGGCTGCTCAGCTCGCAGTCCCCAGAATGTTGTAAAGTTTGAGCATAAACACAATCTGCTCAGGACAGAGAAGGGAAAGCCTTTCTGGCCCACGGAGCCCCTGAACGGATGGTCATGTTGAACTTTGAGAGTGCTGACTGGGAACTTGATGCCCCCTCCCCCAGGACTGGGGACATTGTTTGTGGTCTGCAGCAGGGCACAGCCTCCACCGGATTGGCCTGGGGCTTGGTGCCTGGGCTGCCCCTGGCTGGGGTGGAAGGTCATTACTCTGTAGCCAGCTGTTAGGAATTGGTGCCTCCACTGCAGCCAGCTGCCAGCTTTCCTTTCTGGGTTCTTTGCTTCTGTCTACTATTCTGTTTCTCTCCTATCATATTTGCCATCAATGCCCTTGTTGTTGTTGTTGTTGTTAGGTGCTGTCAAGTTGGTATCCGACTCACAGAGACCCTACATACAACAGGGGAAACACTATTGTCAGTGCTTCTCTGCTGTTCATAGGGTTTTCAATGGCTGACTGATTTTGGGGAGTGGGTTAACAGGTCTTTCTCCCAAGCCTGCAGCACCTGGTGTCCCCAGGTGGTCTCCCATCCAAGTACCAACCAGGCCCGACCCTGCTTAGCTTCCGAGATCTGATGGGATCGGATGCCACAGGGCTATGGCTGCAGGCTCAATGCCCTTGTTGTTGTTAGGTGCCATCAAGTCGTGTCTGACTCATAGCAACCCTGATAGGGTTTTCAATGGCTGATTGTTTCGGATTGCCTCGGGAGTGGATTGCCATGTCCTTCTCCCATTTTTGCGGTGCTGGGAATTGAACTTGGGGCCTCAGAGACTGTAGCACAGTGCTCTACCAACTGAGCTAAATCCCAGCCTTTCAATGCCCTTGTTGTTGTTGTTGTTGTTGTTAGGTGCCGTCGAGTCGGTATCCGACTCATAGCGACCCTCTGTACAACAGGGGAAACACTATTATCAGTGCTTCTCTGCTGTTCATAGGGTTTTCAATGGCAGATTGATTTTTGGGAGGGGGTTGCCAGGTCCTTCTCCCAAGCCTACAGCACCTGGTGTTCCCAGGTGGTCTCCCATCCAGGTACTAACCAGGCCCGACCCTGCTTAGCTTCCAAGATCTGACGGGATCAGATTCCACAGGGCTACGGCTGCAGGCTCAATGCCCTTAGGTATTTACATATTCGTGTATTTTTCCTCCTTCCTCAAAACACTTTTTGAGTGTCTGCTATGAGCTAGGCACCTGCTTGGTGCTGGTTGGAGATCAGTGCACAAATTAAAGATCTTCACCCTCATCAATCTTATGTTTGATCAGGGCAACAAGTATTAAAGAAATAATTACAAAGATAAATAGATGATTATAATGATTATGATCAGCACACTATGCTATGAATGTAGTTAATAATAAAGTGTTGACATAACCTTGAGGCAGGGTGGAAGAAAGATGATTAGGCCGAGATATCAACTGGGCAATGGGGAAACGATTACAGGCAGAAAGTTGCAGCTGCATGTGCAAAGGGCCTGTGGTTGGAGAGAGCATATGATGTCAGAAGAACTGTAACAAGGCCATGAGGGTGGAGCTCAGAGTGTTAAGTGAAGAAGTGGTGGAGATGTGGCAAAGGGGTAGGTTGCATTAGACATCACACATGTTTGGCTGTAGTGGCAACAAGGAGCCACTGTATGGACGGAGCTGGAAGATACATTCATCCTGGCCTAGGGTCTCTGCTGGATGATATGCATTTTAACTTGGCAGAGAAGAAACCATCCCCAAATCAAGAGCTTTCACACCTGGCCTTCGGGTACCTGAAGGAGTTGGTAAACTCACAAGTGTCTTAGAGCCTAAGTAGCAGCTTATTACGTGGACTCTAGGCCATTCTAGGCATTTGTGAACTAAGTGGGAGAGGGGCTGAGGGGTGGAGACCTTTCTGGAGCCCTGGCAAGCTGAGCAGATAAGGAAGGTTTCCCAGGGGTCTCTTGAGGCCTGAGCTAAGGGCGTGATAGCTCTGTGATGAAAATATTAATGTGCTCTAGAAATAACCCAGCTGAATTGGATCGACCTCCCCACACTTCCCCCTCATCTTCCCCCCCTCAAATCACAGCGCCCCATTGGAGCTGCACTGCAATACATTACTCAGTTCTATTTTTAGTGCAGTAAATTCATGGGCTGAAATACAAAGTTATGCATAATTCAGGAGGCGAGTGCACCTCAAATTAGAACTCCCACCAAACACTTGTAAATTCAGGTAACTTCCTCCGTCTGACCTTGAAGTTACTAGACAGCCTTGCCAGTGACCGCTTAAACTTGGGATTCTGAGTCAAGGCAGAGTGAAAGCTAGAGTTGAACAAAGGCAGTAGAAAGATCATTGCTTGCAGTAGTCAGGGAGGTAAACATGTCAATCCATAGCGTTTCATGTGAGCGCCTCTGAAGACCTGGTTGCCTGGCTCCCTGACATTTGTGAAGTCCTCTTCAGCCTAATTAGGTGTGCATTTATAATCTCCCTTTCTCCTCACATCAACACGGAGAAGTGATTAATTATTTTAGCACTCAACGTGGTACCATTTAATCAGGAGGCATTCACTGGCTATTAATGAGTGGGCACGGTGGACAATCGCACATGAGTGCTACAAGTAATTTAGCAATTGCCGGGATTTGATGAGTGGAAGCTACGCTAATGGAAGGTGAAGTGATATAATTCCAACTGATTGTGAAAAGGCAATCAAATAGGCACCGGGGAAGAGATGACATAAATGAAAAATTTCAGTTGTGCATTCTGTGTGAGCCAACAACATTTGGAAGGAAAGTGCAAATTAATTTTCATATTCTACCACCAAGTATTAAGGAACTGGCATTAAAAAAGGTGTCCAATTATTTTGTGGTTTTCACAGGCAGTGAGAAAATATTTTTGCTTAAACGAGATTATTCAAAGCCAGAAATAGGCACCCTGGAGGGTTTTGACAAGAATAGCTACAAATTTTGCCTCAGAAAAAAATAATTTGAATACATTATATCATCATGCCCTTTATACTGCTCAGTCTCTCTTGTATTAGATATTTGTTATTGTACTTTTCCCTTTTTTTCATTTTCAAAAAAATTGTTTCCTGGTACTGGGGGATTGATCTGAGGACCCCATGACCACTGAGCTGCAACTCCCAGCCCATTTTAAACTTTTTCTTTTGAGACATGGTCTTGCTAAGTTATGCAGGCTACCTCTAGCCTCAAACTCATGCTTTAGAGCAGGGAACCAGGGACATCATTGGTGATGTCAGATGGATATTAGCTGAAAGCAGAGAATATCAGAAAGATGTCTATGTTTTATTAACTATGCAAAAGCATTTGACCATGTGGATCAGAACAAATTATGGATAACACTGCAAAGAATGAGAATAACAGAGCACCTAATTGTACTCATGAGGAATCTGTACATGGACCAGGAGGCAGTTGTTCGAACAGAACAAGAAAACACTGGTGATTTAAAGTTGAGAAAGGTGTGCATCAGGGCTGTATAGTTTCACTGTACCTCTTCAATTTCTTTGCTGAGCAAATAATCTGAGAAGCTGAACTTTATGAAGAAGAACGTGGCATCAGGATTGGAGGAAGACTCATTAACAACCTGCGTTATGCAGATGACAACAACTCTGCTGAAAGTGAAGAAGATTTGAAATATTTACTGATGATGATCAAAGAACACAGCCTTCAGTATGGATTGTGACTCAATATCAACAAAATAAAAATCCTTACAACTGGGTCAGCATGCAACTTCACAATAAATGGAGAAAAGATTGAGGTTGTCCATGATTTTGCCTTACTTGGCTCTGCAATGAACACCCATGGAAGCAGCAGTCAAGAAATCAAAAGATGCATTGCTTTGGGAAAAGCTGTGGTAAAAGACCTCTTTAGAGTATTGAAAAGTAAAGAGGTCATATTGAAGACAAAGGTGCGCCTGACTCATGCCATGGTATTTTCAGTCCTATCCTATGGTTGTGAAAACTGGACACTGAACAAGGGAGACAGGAGAAGAATTGATGCTTTAAATTATAGTGCTGGAGAGAAATATTGAATATACCATAGACTGCCAAAAGAACCAACAGATCCATCCTAGAAGAAGTACAACCAGAGTGCTCCTTGGAAGCAAGGATGGCTAGACTACATCTTATATATTTTGGACATGTAGTCAGGAGGGACCAATCCCTAGAGAAGGACATCATGTTAGGGAGAGTGTCAGGTCAACGGAGAAAAGGAGAAACCTCCACCAGATGGATTGACGCAGTGTCTGCAACAATGGGTTTAAGCATAAATCAGATCGTGTGCCTGGCACAGAATAGAGGAGTGTTTCGTTCCGCTGTACATAGGGCCCGCTATGAGTCAGATTCAAATCGAAGGCACCTAAGGACAACAACACATCCCAAGTCGGTGGGATTACGAGTGTGTGCCACTGTGCCTGGCTACTTATTGTATTTTTTAAAAATGTTTTTTAAATCTTATGAATTGTGGCTCTATCTTGTGTATTCACATCTATCTATCTATCTATCTATCTATCTATCTATCTATCTATCATCTGTATTTTACAAGTTTAAGTAAAGCTTAGAACTTAGGCTTTTGAAAATAGAGCCTTTTGTTGCTGTTTTTAGGTGCCATGGAGTTGGTGTCTGACTCATAATGACCCAACCCATGATAGGCGAAACAGTATTATTAGTGCTTTTCTGCTATTCATAGGGTTTTCAAAGGCTGAGGGTTTTTCAGGAGTGAGTTGCCTAGTCTTTCTCCCAAGCCTTCAGCACCTGGTGTTCCCAGGCGGTCTCCCATCCTAGGACTAACCAGGCCTGACCCTACTTAGCTTCTGAGACCTGACTGGATCAGACACCACGGTGGTACAGCTGCAGGCAAAGTAGAGCCTAGACATGAGTTATTCAAAGTAGCAGGTAGTAAAGACAGTTTATTTGCATTATGAATGTATAGTATGCTCTGATTTAGTCATTATTTTTAAATCCTAGAGATAACTTTTCAAACTAACAATCAAGCTGGATGTGGTGGGATGCGCCTGTCATCCCAGCACTTGGGAGGCTGTGACAGGAGGATGGGGAGTTTGAGGCTAGCCTGGGCTACATAGTGGGATCCTATCTCAGAAAAAGCCTGCAGCCATAGCCCTGTGGCATCCAATCCCCTCAGATCTCAGAAGCTAAGCAGGGTCGGGCCTGATTAGTTCTTGGATGGGAGACCACCTGGGAACACCAGGTGCTGTAGGCTTGGGAGAGGGACCTGGCAACCCCCTCCCAAAAATCAGTCTGCCATTGAAAACCCTATGAACAAAATGCATATATGAAAATGTCACAATGAAAAGCATGTCAAAATGAATCACATTATGATGTACATTAAAAATTTCTAAAAAAAAAAAAAAAAACCCCTATGAACAGCAGAGAAGCACTGACAATAGTATTTCCCCTGTTGTATAGAGGGTTGCTATGAGTCGGATACCAACTCGACGGCACCTAACAACAACAATCTCAGAAAAACAAAACAAAAGAGCAGGAGCAACAGCCACAACAACAACCCCCCCAGAAATTAACACTCATTTTTTAAAAAAAATTCTGCTTAAAAAGTTCGACTGGAATGGCTGAGCTCCGGGGCTCCCTGAGGGACCTCCTTGCTTGTGCCTTGACACTGCTGTCTGCTCAGGGCACACCCTTTCCAGAGTCTTTTTCTTAGTCTTTTACAGTTCTAGGTTCCATTTGGGACCTGCTATAGACTGAATGTTTATGCCTCCCCTAGATCCACACATAGGGAGAAGGACCTGGCAACCCCCTCCCAAAAATCAATCTGCCATTGAAAACCCTATGAACAGCAGAGAAGCACTGACAATAGTGTTTCCCCTGTTGTACAGAGGGTCGCTATGAGTCGGATACCGACTCGACGGCACCTAACAACAACAACAACAGATCCACACAGGGAACCCCAGGTCCCAATCGTGGCATCCGGAGGTAAGCCTGTGGGAGGAAATTAGGTTGTGGGGGCAATGCTCTTGTGCGTGGGATCCGTAGTCACAGAGGAGACCCCAGGAAGCTCAGCTGCCTGAGGGCACAGCGAGAAGACGGCTGTTTATGGACCAGGAAGCAACCTTCACCAGACATCAAACTGGCTGGTGCCTTGGACTTCTCAGAAAAATAAACCTCTGTGTTAGAAAGGCAGCAGGCGGTGAGGGCTTGTTCACCAGCCCAGACCCTAAGGCAAGTAGACTTTTTAAGTAGACACTGGATGTTGCGGTTGATGGTGGTGGAGATGATGCCGGTAATTATGGCAATGGTAATGATTTACAGAGTCCTTATCATAGGCTCGCACTGTATTAAAAGCTTTGCCCATGTAAGACCTTCTGTCATAACAACACCCAAGGGATAGGGAGTGTTATTATCTCTATTTCAGAGAGAAGGAGTCCGACGCATGAAAGGGGCCCAAGTCCCTCTACCCCCGCCTGTCTGAGGGAAGGTGAGACTCTCGGCTGATCAGCCGTGCTTTGTAACTACTAGGGAAGCGGACAGAGGGCTATGAGGGAGTTGGTATTTTGTGAGTTTGTGAAAGCAGGTACTAGCAGGATGATGACTCCTTCTGGATCAGGTGGCCAAGGAGGTGGGATGGCAGACACAGAGACTTTTATGTGATTTATTTACAGTCCTGTATTGGCTATGATGGGGATGGGATTTAGCTCAGTTGGTAGAGCACTGCTCTGCAGTCTCTGAAGTCCTGAGTTCGATTCCCAACACTGCAAAAACAGGAGAAGGACGTGGAATCCACTCCCGAGGCAATCCCAAAACAATCAGCCGTAGAAAACCCTGTGAGGGTCACTATGAGTTGGACATGACTTGACGGCACCTAACAACAACAACAGCATTGGTTATGATATAAACTGAGCTGTTGCAATCAGGATCTGTCAAATGCAGCAGCTTCAGCAAGTTTCAAGTTAATTTCTCCCTTATGTTACAGTGTACAGGTGGTCGGTCCAGGATGGTCAGGGCACTTCTGCACCCTTAACACGTAGAGTCCATCTCTGCAGCCAAACTGACTGCCCCAGCTGCCACCCTCACACTGGCATTTCAGCCAGAGGGCGAGGCCAGGGCAAGGAGGATGCACGCTTGGTCCCCCCAAGTACACAGCATGGACACGCCCCATCATTCACCAGGTCTGTGGGGAGAAGCATAATCCTTGGCTGGGTGGCCCAGTTCCCAGCCCAAACTCTAAATTCTGTTAGGAAAGGATGATGGGGAGAAGGGGGATTCAGCCACTCTAGCAGTCCCCCCACAGCTCAGATTTTCAAGGCTGACTTAGGACAAGTTAGTTAGTTTGATATTAATGGCCAAAGGAGTGTGGTAGGGGCACACCTTCCTGAAAGGCAATTGAGCAAAAATGCAGCACTGCAGGTTGGCCTCCCTGGCTGTGGGAACCAAGCTTTCCTTTGGGGATGTGTAAAAAGCCACATGTCTGTCAGCTTGTCCTGCTGTGGGGCTTGTATGTTGCTGTGATACTGAAAGCCATGCCACTGCTATCTCAGATACCAGCAGGGCCACCCATGGTGGACAGGTTTCTGCTGAACTTCCAGACTAAGACTGACAAGGGAGAAGGATGTGGCAGCCCATCCCCGAAACAGTGAGTCATTGGAAACTATGAATAGAAAATGTCAAATATAGTGCCAGAAAATGAGCTCCCCAGACTGGAAGGCATTCAAGAAAAGACTGGGAAGAATTGTCACCTCAAAGCAGAGTCGACCTTAATGATGTTGTTGTTGTTGTTAGGTGCCATCGAGTCGGTATCTGACTCATAGTGACCCTCATAGGGTTTTCAATCGCTGTTTCGGGATTGCCTTGGGAGTGGATTGCCAGGCCCTTCTCCCATTTTGGCGGTGATGGGAATTGGACTCGGGACCTCAGAGACTGCAGTGCAGCGCTCTACCCACTGAGCTAAATCCCAGCCCTGACCTTAATGATAGGAATGGAGTAAACCCCCTGGTACCTCCTTTAGCTGATTTGGCACAACTCAAAATACGAAGAAACATGGTGGCTGCAACAATTTGCTCTAACATAAAAAGATTATGTGCGCTGCACAGTGTTGGGTGTGTTTTGTTCTGTTGTACGCAGAGTCGCTGAGTCGGATCTGACTTGATAGCACCTAACGACAACAAATCACCAGCCTGAGAGCGACTCTCCACCTACGGCTTCTGCTGAATTTTTGAGCCTACGTTTTGATAATGAATTTTCAGGGTTCTCTCTGCAAGATGAATAGACAGATGCGGCAGAGATGCTGGCAAAGTAGGAAGGTGGTTGTTAACATCACTGTATTTGACAGCAATGTTTGTTGAGAATAACTCAATCTGTCTTCAGGCGATAGCAAGCTGATTGTACTTTCTGTAGAAGACCTTCCCACTCTCCTTACCTTTTCCCCCTTAGAGGCTATCATATTACTTCATATCTCATTTCTGTGATCATTTTGCTAGGTGTAATCTATCTGGTGATTTAGATGAGTGACAAAGCTGAAACCATGTAGACTGTTGTTATCGTGTGCCATTGTGTCCCCTAATCCAGAATACTTTTCTCAGGAACCCACAGAAAATGAGATATTCTCTACGAGTGAATTTTCCAAAAAGAATTTACCCCTTTAAGTGCCAAAACTTGCAAACACGTAAGCATGCAGCCAACCACCACCACCACCAACCTTTTAGATGGAAATCAACAAAAAGCTTTGTTTGGAAAAGATAAAAAGATGGCGAATGAGGTCCCGAGTGGTTGGTGCGGCGGTCAGTACGTGGGTGTCAAGTGCTCGTTTAATACGGCCCCCGCATCGGGCTGTGTCACGCGCTCTGTGTAAGTGTGATCAGGAGCAGTGAGTGCCTGAGGCTGAGGGGTGTGGGGGGGCCTTGCTTTATTAGCATGCTGTCCTGTGCTTGGGTTTGGCTCAAGTGCACTCCCTGCATCAAGATCTCTTTTTGCCTCTAGCCTGGCATTGCCAAAAGACAATTTATTTCTCAGATCTGGCGGCCCGGCCCACAAGTGTTGGATCCAGTTCCAGCAGAATCCTGCCCTGCTCTTTAAGCTTCGCGCTACGCCAGCTCGCCTCGCTAGGCAGGGCACATATGCGTGCCGTTTTGCCTGTGCTTCTGTGGAACACGACGTGGGGGCTGGGAAGGCTCGCCTTCCCGGGACCCAGGGTGTAGCGCAAGAGCTCTGGTGGGAGCCGGAATCCGTGCTATTTGAAGCTCTCCATTGCCTTCCTGGAGCCAGCGTGGGATTCCCTGGACCGTGAACAGTTTTTATAGGTTATAGGCTTGTGCCAAATCGCTCTGAGTTTTAATAGGAAAACTTGGCTCCGTGTCTTTCCAACACCTACTGCTCAAGAATTTATGGTCAGAATTTCTATTTTCCACATATACCTTCCCTCTAACAGGAAAGAAAGTGGTCTTTATCCAAATGACCAAAGTGAGATGTGCAAATCCCATTTGCTATTAATCCCAATGAGGTGTTAACTACAGAACCCATTTAAGACTCCTTAGCGTGAATACTAAAGAAGACAAGCAGTGAAATAAACAGTTAATGGCCTGGAGCCAGCCACCACGCTCACTTTAATTGAGGCTTGAGCGCTGCCTGCCAGAGATAATGACCAGACCTGCTTTCACCGGCTTTGCTCTGAGGGGGGCAAGCTGGGCGAAGCCCCGGTTTTAGTTTCAGCGGTGATGCTCACAGAACATTTCGTTACTGTGTTAATGAGCACCGCTTGGCATCGTGGGCAAAAGCAGAGTGCATTTCTGTGGTGGGATGTGGGGGAGATAGGGGAGGAGAAACAGGGAGAGGGAAGGAAACCCCGCTTTTATTTGCCACCATAACTAGTTCTTCGGGGGGTGTTAATGGATCCCTGGATAATCCTTGCAGAAAGTTTCCCTTCATTGCAGCTTTAAAACTCTTTGGGGAAATCACCCAGTTGTGTAGCAAAGAGAAGCGGCCTTTCCAGTCCCGCAGCATCTGTTTCCCTTCCAGCCTCCCCTCCGCCTTCCTTTCTCCACATCCCAGTGTGGACATGAGCTCTGTAGAGACCTTGAGACTTTTTATTTTTGTCTTTTTCTCATGGACCAAAGTCTCCCTATTGAGCGCTGACATCGATACTGTCTGACATCATGTAGCTCTTTCCGTTCTTCATGCCCTAGAGATCCCTTTTCCTAACAGCGCCACTATGGGAAAATCTTGTACGTATTTCTGTTCTTGTTCGCTTTTCTAGTATGATTGTGGTCTGATATCTATGCAAAACTCAGTGTATGCGATGAACATTGGACCATGAGCCTTGGCTCTGAGGCCATTCTTTCTCTTTTTCCCTCTCCCTACGTGTGCTTTCCCTGCCCCCATTGTGGTACCATCCATATTCAGATGAGTGCCAGATTTTCATCCTCAGCCCTGATGTTTCCAACCACCCATGTCGTGAATCCAACCACCAGCTTGGCGGCTTCATTGAGGGTCCCATGAGCATTTCAAATTTAATATGTTCATAGTAGAAATCTATACTCGTCTGCCTCCTACCACCATCCGCCAAATTGTTGCAACAATCTCTATATAATTTATCCTTTTCCCTCACCCTACATCCAGTCTGCCTGCAGCCGTAGCCCTGTGGCATCCGATCCTGTCAGATCTCGGAAGTTAAGCACAGCCAGGCCTGGGTAGTACTTGGATGGGAGACCACCAGGGAACACGAGGTGCTGTAGGCTTGGGAAACGGACCTGGCAACCCACTCCCAAAAATCAATCCACCATTGAAAACCCTATGAATAGCAGAGAAGCACTGACAATACTGTTTCTTCTATTGTAGGTAGGGTCGCGCTATGAGTTGGACACTGACTCGACGGCACCTAACAACCATGTCAATATCCAGTCTACACGAAGGAGCTTCTGTTCTTCCCTCTCTCCCTCTCTCCTTCTTCCTCTCCTTTCCTTCTTTTATAATTCTCCTCTTTCTACTTCTCTCTCTTGCTTTTAACTCACACCAGGCTCTCAGTGGGGCACCTTCGTAGCCTCCTGTGTAGAGCTAGTTCTTTAGTCCTTGGAAAGACCAGAGAAAACACAGGTGTTGTGAAAGATCTGGTCTCCACAGCTCTGTAAACCCAGCCCCAGCACCCTTGTTATTCCTTACTCCTCTGTTCCCAGCTTTTGTCTGGCCTGTGGCTCTTAGAATCCTGGATGTAAGCTGAATCAGGAATTTGGTTGTACATACGGATTTCACACCCGTCAGGAAGGGAAGACTAGGACCCATATGCTCTGCATTTCTTGTTGGTGTGCTAGAGGTGTCTGTCATTCTGAGAGCAGCATCAAATCGTATTGACTTTCCAGCTCTCAAACGATCACCTACAAAGAGCCAAAGGGCTTCCTCCTTTTGAATGAATTCTGTTTCATTTCAGATTCTTCCTGCTGCCTTTGGGAGGGGCACAGTTCCTGCTTTGGACAGTGGGGTTTCTTGAGGTCCCCTTTGCTCTGACCTGGCTGCTGTTTTATGAGAGTTCATTGGGCAGCGTTACTTTTCCTTCTGAGGAATTCCAGGCGTAACCCCTAGGCAGCATCAAAGGGAGGTGCACACAAGTTATTGAAATTACTCTCCTAACACCGGGCACGGTGGCGCACGCCTGTCATCCCAGCGGTTTGGGAGGCGGAGGCAGGAGGATGACAAGTTGGAGACCAGAGGCAGGCTGCGTAACTTAGCGAGACCCTGTCTCGAAAAGAAAAAAAAAAAAAAAGGGCTGGGGGTGCAGCTCAGTGGTCCAGCACTTGCAAAGCATGCAGGCACGAGGCCCTGGGTTCAACCCCCAGTATCGCCAAAAAAAAAAAAAAAGAGAGAGAAGAAAAGAAATTACTCTCCTGCCTGTAGGAACCTCCAGCCACCATTTGCCATCATATGCTCACAGCTTGGTGAAAAGCCCATGCTTGTCTGATGGCCTAATTTAGGGGGTTAGGGACATAATTGAGCTGGGATTTAGCTCAGTGGGTAGAGCGCTGCTCTGCAGTCTCTGAGGTCCTGAGTTCGATTCCCAGCACTGCAAAAATGGGAGAAGGACATGGCAACCCACTCCCAAGGCAATCTCGAAACAATCTGCCATTGAAAACCCTATGAGGGTCGCTAAAAGTTGGACACGACTTGACAGCACCTAACAACAAAATAAAGGGACATAATTAGACATGACGCGGTAGTGTGTGACATGGTGCTGCGAAGTCGTTTGGGAAGAATGTAGACTTTTTTAAAATTAACAATTGTAAAAATTTATTTAAAGAAACTCCTTCATTATAAGTTTAAAACTAAAAGAGGTTCCTTTGTTTTCTCACCTCACTGAAAGAGTTCATAAACATGGACAGCAGGGAAAGGTCTTTCTTTAAAAAGATGGCTTTAAATAGGTAAAAGCTGCTATCTACAGGCCTTCGTCCAACCAGCAATGGGCAGCGCAGTCCTCTGGCAGCCAGAGCCCCAGGGTTAATAAGCTTGCCTCACTGGCTAGAATTTATAGCTCAATTTCTGCATTCAGTTGGGACAGATCAAATTTTATTATTAGTCTAATAAGAGATTTCAAGGCCAAAAATACTCTTATTGGGCAAACACAGCCAACATAAACATAGTTTTCAGAATGGTCTCCAAGAACTTCAGGTACTTTTGATAAACATTGTCTAAGTTACCTGGATTCCAAAGATAGGTGAATAAAATGTGCTTTCAGAGGCTCATGTGGATGCTTCTAATTCAGAGTGATCATTTGTTGTTGTTAGGTGCCGTTGAGTCGAGTCCAGTCTGACTCATAGCGGCCCTCATAGGGTTTTCAATGGCTGACTGTTTCGGGATTGCCTTGGGAGTGGGTTGCCACGTCCTTCTCCCATTTTGTGGTGCTGGGAATCGAACTCAGGACCTCAGAGACTGCAGAGCAGCACTCTACCAACTGAGCTAAATCCTAGCCCAGAGTGATCATTACCTTAATAATAATATTACTCATGGGACTTCCATTAGTTTTTCTACCAGATTCACAATTCTTAACTGGAAGTCCATATCTGAACTATGTGGTAATCTTTTTCAAAAACGTTTGCCAGGGGCCCATCCGAGACCATCAATTCTGAGTTGCATGTGTTGGAGTCTGGAAATACGTCCCCTGAAGAAGCTCCTGGGAGATTTTGAAGGCCCTGGTTTCAACACTGGTAAAGAACCAGTATTTTGACTGAAAGGTTGGAGTGGCAAAAAGCAAGGGCGACTTATCTTCATACTGTTAGGCTCCACTGTGGTGTCTCGATTGCAGAACTGAACTCAGTCAATGTGCATTGAGGAAATGAAAGCAAATTACCTAGAAAACTATACCTTGTGTATTTTTAACTATGCTCTCATCTGAATTATTACCAGCTAAGTAATTCTGATAGTTGAATAGAATTTAAAAAATAACCTTTGGAAGGAAGTGTCTTCTGCATAATTATAGAGCACTATGTGGTCCAAACCCCACATGTCTGTCAGCTTTTCATGCTGTGGGGGTTTGTGTGCTGCTGTGATGCTGCGAGCTATGCCACTGGTATTTCAGATACTGGTGGGGCCAACCATGGTGGACAGGTTTCAGCTGAACTTCCAGACTAAGACAGACCAGGGGGAAGGACCTGGTAGCCTATCCCTGCAACAATTAGCCATTGAAAACCCTGTGAATAGTAGAGAAGCACTGTCGCATATAGTGTGGAAAAATGAACCCCCCACGCTGGAAGGCATTCAAGAAACAACTAGGGAAGAGTTGCCTCCTCAAAGTAAAGTCAACCTTAATGATGGGAATGGAATAAATTCCCTGGGACCTCCTTTTGCTGATGTGACATGACTCAAAATGAGAAGAAACATAGTGACTGCAACAGTGGGTTCAAACATCAAAAAATGTGTGCATGGCACACTATTGTGTAGTGTTTTGTTCTATTGTACATAGGGTTGCTTTAAGTCATATTTGACTTGATGGCACCTAACCACAGCAATGTGGTCTAAATGCTTAGAAAGCAGACAGATGATGTAGAGTTTTAAAATATTTAAATGTGAAAGTAGGGAACAAAGCAAGGTATGAAAAACACTTTTGTAATTACTGATATCTGATGGTATCTCTATTATGTGTAGAAATGTCATTTGGAATAAGAAACATGTACAAGATTTTCCCATAGTGGCACTGCTAGGAGAAGAGATCTCTAGGGCATGAAGAACGGAAAGAGCTACACGGTGTCAGGTAGCATCTCAACATTCTACAAGGCTCTGCTTGTCTACTCAGAGTACTCATAAGTGACTAAGTAGTTATATGTTAGTAAACTAGGATTGGTACATTCAAATAATCACTGTTCTTCAAAGTGGGCATAAAACATGCC
>VMDO01011262.1:16806-46447 GCA_007922755.1 Pedetes capensis
ACTCATAGCGACCCTCTGTACAACAGGGGAAACACTATTGTCAGTGCTTCTCTGCTGTTCATAGGGTTTTCAATGGCAGATTGATTTTTGGGAGGGGGTTGCCAGGTCCTTCTCCCAAGCCTACAGCTTCTGGTGTTCCCAGGTGGTCTCCCATCCAGGTACTAACCAGGCCCGACCCTGCTTAGCTTCCGAGATCTGGCGGGATCGGATGCCACAGGGCTACAGCTGCAGTTGTTGTTGTTAGGTGCCATCAAATCGGTATCCAAGTCATAGCGACCCTACATACAACAGGCGAAACACTTTGTCAGTGCTTCTCTGCTGTTCATAGGGTTTTCAATGCAGTTGATTTTTGGGAGTGGGTTGCCGGGTCCTTCTCCCAAGCCTACAGCCTCTGGTGTTCCCAGGCGGCCTCCCATCCAACTATTAATCAGGCCTGACCCTGCTTAGCTCTGAGATCTGACAGGATCGGATGTCACAATGCTACGGCTGCAGGCAAAACATGCTGCAACCTGTTTATTTTAGGGATCATCTTTGCTCCTCTGGCCATTCATTTACCTATGTCTTGACATCTACTCCTCTCTTCTCTCAGACTTGTTCTTTGGCATCCACGAGGTTTCAGTAAGGGCAGCACAGGAAGGAACATCTGAGAGAGAAGAACCAGATACCCATCCATGACGTTATAAACTTGAGCATGGGTAGACACGGCAGAGCGCAGTGTAGGTTGGAAGATGAAGGAAAAGCTAAGGACTGAGATGAAATCTGAGCTGGATCTCAGTGGCTGTATGAGAAAGAGAAGGAGGACTATTCCAGGCAATGGGGGCGTCATAGAAATGCTTACACAGCCGGGGTGAGGGTGAGGGTGTTTCTACACAGTGCAGGGCCATGATGGAGGAAGTAGAGAGCTCAGCAGAAGAGGAGTTTTTGCCTGAGCCATCCATTTCCTCCCTTCCCAAAGCCAATTTCCAATGAAGGTTTCAATTGGAAATCCCAGGAAGAAAGTAACCAGTTCTCTGCAGACATAAAGAGCCCTCTGCATCAGATCAGTGGCATAGAGATGCTCAGCTCCCTAATCCTGTATGCCATATAGGGAATTGGCTTAGCTTTCAGAAGACATGATTGAACATTCAGGAAGCCCAGAGGTGCAACGCAGAGACAAACTTCCTACAGTTACTAGACACAGCTCGGAGAGCCAGCCGGCCTCATCAGTATTCCTGCTAAGACATCAGGGCCAAAGGGGTCTCCAGGAATCACGGCACCTCAGAAGCCCTGCCCAGTGACTCCAGGGACTATGCATTCCTTTCATCCCTCAGTTCAAGGCCTGTTTCATTTTTGGCTCTATGATTGCCTGTCCCCTGCCATTTAGCATCTAAAAGTACAAAAAGTGAACTTAGTGTGTCAAGTAACACTTTGAATAAATCTGTGCTCATGGGCTTTAGGACTATATGGCACCTTAGTGCAAGGAATTCTTTTTTTTTCCCGGTACTGGGGGTTGAACTCAGACCCTTGAGCTTGCATGCTTTGCAAGTGCTGGATCATTGAGCTGCACCCCCAGCCCATATTTTTACTTTTTTGAGACAGGGTCTTGCTAAATTACGCAGACTGCCTCTGGTCTTGAACTTGCGATCCTCCTGCCTCTTCCTCCAGAGTCACTGGGATGACAGGCATGTGCCACCACACCCGGCTCTAGTCCTAGGAATTCTAAATTGAGAACTTTGCAACTGTTCATCGAGTTGCTGATTTCTTTTCAATAGAAGCAACATGTTCCTAAGTGACCATCAGTTAATGAGGGGGTGCTTGTTGTCAGGCAGGCAAGGTAAGCTGATACAGGTTCAGATTCTGATCCAGGTTATTATCGCTATTTTAATGCAATGTACTTATCAGAACAAATGTAGTTCTGCATATACATGCAAGCTTCACAAGAAGGAATTTCATATGGTGAAGGAAACAGACTGTAGTCATCTTCTCTAATATTTTCTAACAAAGTCATTCTGGAGCTGTATATTCTAGAAATCAGGATGCTGTATTTTTCTAATATGTCAAAGCTTGTTTGAAGTTGTTATGCCTGAAGTATAATAAATAATCTAAATCAAAAATTTGATTACATGATATTTAAAATGTACATGAAGCTATAGACATGAACATAAGGCTTCTTTGTGTATAAGACAGTAATTTTTGGCATATTTTCTTGATATATTTTTAATAAAGAAAATATTTTATGCAGTCAGAAACTCCCTTTCTGCCAACCTGTTTCCTTTTCATCTTCTTTATATACTTTTACTGTGCACATACGTATAACAGTGTTTATTAGTGCTTTGTGGGTTTTAATATTTGCAGAAATATAATGTTGAGCAAAAAGCAAGTGTCAGAAAGAATTCATTGTATATTACGACACGGGTCATTTGCTGGTTTCATGCATTATCAATTTCATTCCCAAACTTGTGTCTAGTCTACCACCTTTGTTTATGGAGGCTATTTATGTATAATTTTAATTTAGGTAAAGTGAAGTTGGTTGATCTATGTTTTATGGGCTACTATTTTGTACCTCATTTAAAAAATATTCTACCCCAAGATTAGTGAAATTGCCTACTATATTTTCCACTTGAAGTTTTAAAGTTCGTTTGGCTCACATTTCACCTCTTAAGCCATCTGGATTACATAGTGTGAGGTTGTTGTTACTGTTAGGTGCTGTGGAGTTTGATTTGACTCGGCAACCCTGTGTACAGCAGAACAAAGCACTCCTTGATACTGTACCAAGCCCAGTGCTATGGCAGTGCCTCTCTGCTATTCCTAGGATTTTGGATGGCTAATGGTTTTCAGGATTGTTTTGGGAGTGGGCTGACAGGTCCTTCTCCCATTTTTGCTGTGCTGGTGACCACTCCAGGGCCTCAGAGAGCACAGAGCAGCTCTACTAACCGAGCTAAACCCCAGCGCCATAATGTGAGGTAGAGAATCAAGTGTACATTTTTCCCTGGTTATGGGATTCATTTCAATTGTCCCTGATCAATTATTTTCTATATTTTCTCCATTGAGTCCTCATGCCAACTGTATGCTAAAAATCTTTTACCATAAAAATATCTATGGATATGGATTCATAATATTGAGACTCTTGGATTTGATCTTACTCTTGAAAAACACTGATGATATATTGAATATCTTCTCATATTCATAAGTTTGGATAATATTTTGTTTTGAAGTAAAAAAATTAGACATAAGTGAGTATTCTGATTAGAAAAAGATGCTTGAGTACTAAAATAATTCAATCAGTGATGAAAAATACTTCCAGTATTTATTTCTCCATTCCAGTTACATTTACATTTATTCATCAACTCATTACATATTTATTTCTGTCTACTATAGATGAGCCTGCAGCTGTACCACTGTGGTGTCAGATCCTGTCAGATCTCAGAAGGGTTGGGCCTGGTTAGTACTTGGATGGGAGACCACCTGGGAACCCCAGTTGCTGTAGGCTTGGGAGAAGGACCTGGAAACCCACTCCCCCAAAACCATCAGCGATTGAAAACCCTATGAATGGCAGAGCTGCATGACAATAGTGTTTCCCTTGTTGTACATAGGGTGGCTATGAGTTCCATACCTACTTGACAGCACCTAACAACAACATATGAATGGGTGCCTTAGACATAAGGGTCAATCAGTGATAAACATGACACATCAGTGATATTGCAATCAATATTCAACTATTAGTCCTGTTTTATTGCTGTTAGGTGCTGTTGAGTGGGCTTTGAATCATAGCGACCCCACATACAGCAGAATGAAACACTCCCCAACACAGTGTCATACCCAGCACTATGTCAATGCTTCTCTGCTATTCATAGGGTCTTCTATGGCTGATTGTTTTAGGATTGTTTAGGGAGTGGGCTGCCAGGTCCTTCTCCTATTTTTGTGGTGCTAGGGATCAAACTCAGGGCTGGGATTTAGCTCAGTTGGTAGAGTGCTGCGCTGCAGTCCCTGAGGTCCCGAGTTCAATTCCCAGCACCGCAAAAATGGGAGAAGGACCTGGCAATCCACTCCCAAGGCAATCCCGAAACAATCAGCCATTGAAAACCCTTTGAGGGTCACTAAGAGTCAGACACTGACTTGAGGGCACCTAACGTAACAAGGGATTGAACTCAGGGTCTCAGAGAGTACAGAGTAGCACTCTACTAACTGAGCTAAATCCCAAACCCTCCTGTTTTATTGTTGTTGTTGTTGTTAGGTGCCGTTGAGTCGGTATCCAACTCATAGTGACCCTATACACAACAGGCGAAACACTATTGTCAGTGCTTCTCTGCTGTTCACAGGGTATTCAATGGCGGATTGATTTCTGGAAGTGGGTTGCCGGGTCTGTCTCCCAAGCCTACAGCACCTAGTGTTCCCAGGCAGTCTCCCATCCAAGTACTAACCAGGCCCGACCCTGCTTAGCTTCTGAGATCTGATGGGATCAGATGTCACAGGGCTACGGCTGCAGGCTCCTGTTTTATTAGTTGACTGAAATTGATTGTTTTAGTAGATTGAAGAACTTCATACCATAAGGTCAGATTAGAGATCAAATATGTATTCATTAATAAGCCCAGAATGGGTGCACCCATGTAGCATGCCCACCTGTGAGGGGCCTGAGAGGTGCTGGAGTGGGCTGACGGCATGGTGGGGCTGTTGAGGATTTCTAGCACTTGTGGCCATCCCTAGTACCCAGGAGGAGGAAGGGTCAGTGACACAGGTGATTTGCTCCTTGGGAAGAACCCACGGTTTAAAAGCAGAGATAGAATTCTAAGATGGAATGTAGAAAGGAGGTTGAGAGGCAATGTGGCCTCCTGAGAACAAGGGCAGAAGGGAAGTAAGGATCTGAGGTGATGACTGCTGTGCCGCGGCTCCTCTTGCTTGGCCTTGGAGGCTTCCATGATGCTTGGGAAGCCTGGTCCGTCCTACAGACCTGAGGTCCAAATGGCCAGGAGCCATGCGCTCTATTCCTTTATTTTACTGCATTTTCTTTGGTCTGTCAGACTTGAATGCTGCTGAAATGAACTCATGGTCTTGTACAACCACGGCTGATAAAGCTTTACGTCAAGTTTCCTATTGTCCTGCTCTCTCCTAGGTTTTGTGAATGATTCTGTTACTAAATCAATTGTGGCTTTGCGATTAACTCTGGTGGTGAAGGCCAGCACCTGCGTGCCAGTGGACAGCCACCTGAATGACGTGGAGTGCTCAGGAAAAGGAATATGCGCCACAAAGCCATCAGAGGTAAGAGGACTCCTGGTAGCATGTGGAGATATGTTTAAATAACCAAATACATGTGTACGTAGATGTGTCCTTGTGTTAAAGTAAGGATGAAAGAGGAGAGACCAAGTGTTTTGGCTGAAAAAGCCTTCCAAATTGCTGGTCTCAATGATCTATAAATAATTAAAGTCCTTTATGTAATAAGTTTGTGCACTGGTACGTTGTCTAGATTTGTTATGAAGTAGAGGTTATATCTGGTAGTGGAATCAAACGAAATGGAAGAAAGCAAAGGTAAGCGCAGTCATTTGCTTATTGGTTTTGGAGCTGTTACCTGCTCAGGTGATAATTACCTCCTTAGGCTTCTCTTGTCCCTAGTGATGATAGCAGAGTTCCAGAAGCAAGAGAAAAGTAAGGAGAGGGACAGAGGAGAGGCTGGGAGGAGCTGGCGGACCCCTTAGGTTTTATCTTTGTGGAGCCAGAGTCACAACCACTGTGGCAGACCTGAGCACCGTTCCTACTTTGTTTAGTAGCTGTAGTCACGTGGGCATGGGACAAGGTTGCAGGGGTACAGGACAAGGGGGTGAGGATAGCTCTGTCTCCCCTTTTTGTCTTCTGCCCCCTTTTTCCTGTTAGTGACGGGGTGCAGCAGTTAGATTAGCAAAGGACCATGCAGTCACTGGGGCTAACCTCCATCATCAGTATTGTTTGTTAGGTGGCTTGGAGTTGGTGTCCAACTCATAGTAACCCTATGTACAACAGATGAAACACTATTGTCATGCTTCTCTGCTATTCATAGGGTTTTCAATGGCAGATTGATTTTTGGGAGTGGGTTGCTGGGTCCTTCTCCCAAGCCTACAGCCCCTGGTGTTCCCTGGCGGTCTCCCATCCAAGGACTAAACAGGACCGACTCTGCTTAGCTTCCGAGATCTGATGGGATTGGATGCCACAGTGGTATAGCTGCAGGCATCATCCATTTAGGGCTCCCTTAGAACATTTTTTGTAGATGGACTCCTACTGAGGAGCCAAGGCTCCTTCCAAGGGCCCTGTTCCATGAGGGGAGATCCTTCCCTCTGACCACTTGATACTTCTTTCCCTGACATCTTTTCCTTTATTTTCCTCTCTCAAACGATACACGTATTTCCACTGGAGTTACCATTAAGTGAAAGTGGGTCCCCTAAGCCCCAAAAGAGTGAGATTTATTTTAGGCTGATTTTAAGGGCAGTGCAGGTAATTTTTTTTTGGATAATGTCAGTGTATTGGGTAACAGTGATGTGAACTCTGACAACGTAAGGAAATGGGGCTGGCAAAAGGCAGGCAGGAAGAAGCTTTCAAATACTGCTCGTCACCCTTGCAAACCTGTGATCTTCCTGTCTTACATATAACATTGCAGTTGCTTAAATATGCCAATTTCCTGTAAGATATTCCCTTAGAAGAGGCAGAAAGTGGTCGGGAACCCGAGGAGCAGGAATGGTCATTTTTACTAAATCTTTGAAAATGGACGCAGATGTTAAGCAAAGCCAATGCCATGTCCCTGCTTGGGAGAGGGAGGATGGTAACTGTGGAGGTGCCCGGATGTGAGGCAGGATGGGATGGTGTTTTACAAAGCCACGCCTGGCCTTTGGGCCCTGTGGTTTGCTGTCTTTGTCAGTTAGGAGTCTGCTCTCTTCCCTGAAAGGAAGCCTCATTTATCAGTTCATTTTATGGAAGAAAGTAAAGGATATTGAGGGCTCTTCTATGACAGGCAAAGCTGGGCACAGATGACATAAATGGAAAAAAGACAAGGAAGCAAAGGAGAACCGACTTGATAAAGAGGTCCCGGAAGAGATAGAGAGCAAGAGACGGTAGAGGAGCATCCGGCCTTCTGTGGGGCTTGCAAGGCACATCCTTACTCTTCTCAACGCACTGTTTTGAGGCCCGACCAGCTCTGCAAAAGACAATACCAGCAAGAGAGATGTGTCTCCCATGAAGAGCAGAGGGCTGCTCCTGGAATTTTTGGCTGGTGAAGTGGTAGGGTTCATTGTGAGCTCTCTTCCCTCATGGCTGGCCCACCTGGGGAAACTTACAATCTGTTGTTGTTGTTGTTAGGTGCTGTCGAGTCATGTCCGACTCATAGCGACCCTCATAGGGTTTTCAATGGCAGATTGTTTCGGGATTGCCTTGGGAGTGGGTTGCCACGTCCTTCTCTCATTTTTGCGGTGCTGGGAATCAAACTCAGGACCTCAGAGACTGCAGAGCGGCGCTCTACCAACTGAGCTAAATCCCAGCCCTACAATCTGTTAGGCAGTCACTATGTTGTAGGCATGGGCCCAGCTTGCAGGACTCATCTGCAGGAAGGCTCCACCTGGGAGGCTCAGCCTGGAGCTCAGAATTGATTCACTCAAAAGGTAACAGAGGCATTTAGTACCTGGCAGGGAACCTGGCAAACCTGGCCAAACACGACACAGTGACTCAGAAGCCTCAGTGAAGAGTCGTGCTTGTTTTAGCAGATCACTTTGGAGGGAGCACAGCCTCGTGAGGAGCATCTCCGAGCCAACACCTCCTTTTGCTCCCAGCACCTCGCCAGTCATCTGTAGGGTGTGGAGTTTCTGCTGCTGTTGACTCTGCGTCTGCCTTCAGTGACTATCAGGACACGTGGGCAAACATCTGAGCTATTATGCTTACCCCTTGGTGACTCTGAGTAAACCATCAGGCTGGCATCTCCACGTCCACTCCACGCCCCACCACCTTGGGTCGTGTTCCTATCTAGGAAATAAGTATCTTGTGTGTCTCGAGCTACCTGTGGCAGGAGCAGGGGGCATGGACAGGGGGTCCATCTTGTCCGTGTCTCCTTGAGTATTTGCTTTTTTTGGTGGTGGTTGTCAGGGCAATTGCAGCAACTGAGGCATCGTTTGTAAGCAATCAAAGACCATCATTACGGTGTTTCTTTTTACTCTTTCCTAAAATGAAAAGTGATATAGCCCTACTTTCTATTCCATGCAGGAATCCACGGCATCGCACACAACAAACAGAGCTGTGTTTGGCAATCTAATCTTATTTTTTTTCTAATCATTTCTATATCTTTTTGTATTAGATTATCCATCAAAATAGAAGCAATTCTGTTGCTTCCCCACCACGCTCACTGGGTAATGGAGCTCATTTCTTTCCTGTCAGACGTGCCTTGGCGAGGCGATACTTCTCGATTCCAGGTTGATGGGTGGTTGCAATGGAACATAAGCTCACTCTCCATTATGTTCCCATTCCAGGAAGGGCCCTTTAAGTGTTTTCTATTACATCAACAAGAATTCTTTATTTCTTGAAAGCTGCTTTTGTTATAAGGCTTGATTCTGATCTTCCCTTCTTGTGAAGATAACTTGGCTTTTGGCCACTGTTTCTCTCTTTGACCTTTTCTTTTTTTTTTTTTTTTTTTTGAGGTACTGGGGGTTGAACCCAGGGCCTCGCACCTGCATGCTTTGCAAGTGCTGGACCACTGAGCTGCGCACTCGGCCCCCCTTTTTTTTTTCTTTTTTGAGACAGGGTCTCGCTAAGTTACGCAGACTGCCTCTGGTCTTGAACTTGCCATCCTCCCGCCTCCGCCTCCTGAGCCGCTGGGATTATAGGCGTATGCACGGCTCTTTTTGAACTTTGTCATCAAGGTTGTTAGACTGCCAGCTGCCACCTGTTTGGTGCTTGATCCCTTGATTGTCAGGGAGTCTGCAGAGGACTCTCTGCTGCCTTGGGTCTTAAGCCTTCCTAGATCCAAATCAAGTCACCTCACCTTGTCGTTCGAGGTCAGGAGGTTGTGCCAGTCAGGATTTTCCAGCAAAGTGGAACCAATAGGCTGGGTACAGGAATGGGCTCACGTCACTGTGGAGTCTTGTGAGGCCAGAATCTGGTGGGGGAGGCCTGCAGACTGGAGGCTTGGGAAGGAATTGGGGGTGGAGTCCCAAGGCTGTCTGCAGTAGAGCCAGGGCGGGGCTGGTGTGGCAGATGAGGTAGGAGGTCCATCTGCCGGCTGACTTCTCTCTTGCCCGGGAGGGTTGGACTTTTGCTCTGCTGAGGCGTTTAGCTGTTTGGATGCCGCCCACCCGTACTATGGAAAGCAATCCGCTTTACTTAACACCCACGGATTTCAGTGTAAATTGTATCCACTAACATCCTCGCAGAACATCCAGAATAACATCTGACTCAATATCTTGGCATCCGGGCCCAGCCAAGTTGATACGTAAAGTTTACCTTCACAAGAGCCTCTCTGTCCTTTTAATACCCTATTGCCCTCTTTTTTTTTTTTTTTTTTTTTTTTTTTTTTTTGGCGGTATTGATGATTGAACCCAGGGCCTTGTGCTTGCATGCTCTGCAAGTGCTGGACCACTGAGCTGCACCCCCAGCCCATTTTTTTTTTTTACTTTTTGAGGCAGGGTCTCACTAAGTTACACAGACTGCCTCTGGTCTTGAACTTTCGATCCTCCTGCCTCTGCCTCCTGAGCCGTTGGGATTACAGGCATGCGACACCATACCCTGCTTCCTATTGCCCTCTTTCTACCCAATTAAATCACTTGTCCACAAGGTTAAGGGAGTTTTTACAATTTTTGTTTCCTAAGAACAGCCTGGGGCTGGGATTTGGCTCAATTGGTAGAGCACTGCGCTGCAGTCTCTGAGGTCCCGAGTTCAGTTCCCAGCACCGCAAAAATGGGAGACAATCAGCCATTGAAAACCCTATGAGGGTCCCTATGAGTCAGATACCGACTGGAGGGCACCTAACAACAACAACAACAAGAATGGCCTGAGGCCCTTAACAAAAAAATGTCACCTTCCAGGCGCCTCCCTCAGACTCCAATGCCTCTGCCAGGCAGCCGGGGGAATTCTGAGGAGAAAGTGGGGGTGCACCATCTGGACACAGAGGCCTCAGAAGCTTGTTCATCATCTCCCCATTCTCGCCAAGTCTCTAAAGCAAATCCGCAACACTTTCTTATTCAAGGTTGGGCTGTTAATCTTTTCAAGGCCACGTGCAATTAATGATACAATGTCAATGCTGAGAAGTGATGTTGTTGTTGTTAGGTGCCCTCGAGTCCAGTCCGACTCATAGCGATCCTCATAGGGTTTTCAATGGCTGTTTTGGGATTGCCTTGGGAGTGGGTTGCCATGTCCTTCTCCCATTTTGCAGTGCTGGGAATCGAACTCGGGACCTCAGAGACCGTAGCGCAGTGCTCTACCAACTGAGCTAAATCCCAGCCCGAGAAGTGATAGAACGGATCTCCAAATGTCCCATAGATTTTCTGGGTCTCGGTCCTTGTCTGTATTGAAAGGGAAGTGGGACCAGGTCTCTGTTCTTAGAGGGCCCCTAGAAGTCTCCCTAGCTCTTGCCTTAGGAGCCCCCCGCCCTTAGGCTGCTAGGGTGGGACTAGCTGGAGCTGACTATTGAGACTTTGCTTTGAGACAACTGAGCTGGCGCTGTTCTCAAGCCCTCTAGAGGCCGTGCCTTAGGGTGGCCTCCAGGTGGCGCTGTTCTCAAGCCCTCTAGAGGCCGTGCCTTAGGCTGGCCTCCAGGTGGCGCTGTTCTTAAGCCCTCTAGAGACCCAGTTAGTGTGGACTCCAGGTGTGGGCCTGGACCTCAGGAGGCACCTGCAGGTCTGGCTCCTGGTGTCCTGATCCGTGGTTCCTTCCTCGCTACTCTGAGTCACAGTGTGAGATCTTGGGAATCCTGCTCTTCCTCACTACAACTGGGCTCTTTTTGTTGGTTTGTTCGCTTGTTTGTTTTTGTAGTACTGGGCTCCTGAACTCAGGGCCTTGAGCATGCTAGGCAAGTGCTGCACCCCTTGCCCTGTTTTTACTTTTTATTTTAGGTTGTTGTTGTTGTTAGGTGCCATCGAGTCGGTATCCGACTCATAGGGACCCTCTATACAACAGGGGAAACACTATTGTCAGTGCTTCTCTGCTGTTCATAGGGTTTTCAATGGCAGATTGATTTTTGGGAGGGGGTTGCCAGGTCCTTATCCCAAGCCTACAGCTTCTGGTGTTCCCAGGCGGTCTCCCATCCAGTTACTAACCAGGCCCGACCCTGCTTAGCTTCCGAGATCTGACGGGATCGGATGCCACAGGGCTACAGCTGCAGGCTTATTTTCAGTTAGGGTCTTGTTAAGTTATGCAGGCTGCCTCTGGCCTCGCACCTGTGATTTTCTGCCTCTGCGTCTCCAGTCCCTGGGATGACAGGCTTGCACCACAGCCCTTGTCTTGCAACTGGGTTCTTTCAGTTGGCTTTGGTTTGTTGGAAATGCATCACTGACCTGAACCAGTGGCTTTGTCTATTGCTTGACAATCTCTGCTGTCCTTGTTCTATGGCTTATGTGGCCTGGGTGGGAAGCACTGTTTTTCTAGAAGCCTGTCTGCCTTACATGTCTGTCAGCTCCCTTCTGGATTATTTTCCTGTTATAGAAGCTGTGCATCTTTGTTAGTTGTTGTTGTTGTTGTTGTTAGGTGCCGTCGAGTTGGTATCCAACTCATAGCAACCCTACATACAACAGGGGAAACACTATTGTCAGTGCTTCTCTGCTATTCATAGGGTTTCCAATGGCAGATTGATTTTTGGGAGCGGGTTGCCAGGTCCATCTCCCAAGCCTACAGCACCTGGTGTTCTCAGGCGGTCTCCCATCCAGGCCCGACCCTGCTTAGCTTCTCAGATCTGACGGGATCAGATGCCACAGGGCAATGGCTGCAGGTCGTCTTTATTAGGGCTCCCAGTAATTTCCATGTCTTGGCTTTGTTCATTTCAGAGCTTGTTCACCGAGCATAGTGACAGGCTTGCACAAGTGGCCTCAATGGCTTATGAGCCCACCCCTGCCCTAACTTCTGAGCCCAGGTGCCTCAGAACTCTGTGGTTTTGTTCATTCTGTTGCCCATTTGGAAGATTAGGCTGCCTAACTGCACCCCTGTTCTCCTCACCGTCTACCCTCTGTCTTCCCACCTCCCCAACTAGGTTTCAGGCTTAACTCAAAATCTTCCTGTTTCCAAGAAGCTGGCCCCAACCCCTGGTGCAAAGTAGCTCTCTCCTCTCAAGTCTGGCAGCAGCTTCCGTCTCTGATGAGATGCAAGGCTTTTGGTTTACTCTTATGTTTCTCTGAGTTTGTCATTATTTGCCCTTACTTCGTTGCAGAGTTCTTGAGGGCCTGTCATGTACTTGATACTTCCCCACCCTCTGGGGGATGCACGTTTGGCCTGACAAGATGTGACCGATATCTAAAGGAGCTGGAAAGTCTTGGGAGCAGCATGCTGGATGAGGAAACTGTAGATTAGAGCCCAGTGTGATGTGTGCTTGTAGAGGTTTGAAAGTCGGCTCTGGGAGCCCAGGGAAGTGTCTGAGTCCAATGTGAGACGGTGGAGGCCTTCCCCTGGGAGTCTGGATGGGGGCTCGCTTCAGTTTCTGTATCCATCCTAACGGCTCCCAGGCCCCAGCTCTTCAAAAACTGTTTCTGAACTGAATGAAGAAAAGAAATGCAAGAACAGAAATAGACAAGGAAAACCGTTCTCTGAGCTTTGAGCTAGAGGTGCAAGTAGAGTTCTAAATTTGACAAATGGAAGCATGGAAAGTAAAGGGTGAATTTATTTTTTATAAAATAACAAGTTGGAAGGTGTTTTCAGATTGAAGGCCATCTCCCAGATAGTGAGACCCAGAACGTTGTCGTCACCCCTCCGGAGCATTTGAAGCAACAATGCCAGGCCTGCCCTTAACATTTCAGTGGTTTGAGCCCAGGGAATCTTTGATGTGTTCCTGCTGTTGGGCTGAAACCATCAGTGAGCCTGTCTGTAGTGGCCGTGTGCAGAGGGCAAGGCTAGATAACATGTCCAACCATGCATCCCTTCTCTGAGAGCTAATTCTTCATGTCGTTAGTGTGGGGTGCGCACCTCCCAGTCCAGCCTGGAGGTTCAGACGGGCGCCGCCGCCGTGCACACAGATACTAAACACAATTTACTTGGGACACTCGGGTGAGGGGTGAGGGACTCCTGCGGCCCTCGGGACCCCGGAGGAGATGGGAGAAAGGAAAAGCCTCAGGTGCTTTTGCCTTCCAGGGGCAAACACCTGTGTTGGTGGTCTTGGTGGTCACGAGGAGACAGCTGTTGCTTTGTCGGTGATCAGACAGAGAGCAGGTTCTTTCCTTGTTGATGATTGCGATGGGAGAGCGTTCTTTCCTCACTGAAGGTCCAGGGGAGAAGAGCGGGAGAGGTGTTTCCTCATTGGTGGTCTGGGCAGGAACGGGCGAGAAGGTCTTGCTTAGCCCATGCTGTGGGTAAAAAAGGGCCTAAAAGGATTGAGCTGCTGCTCGCAGCTCTTTATATAGCTCGCCCACGGAATGGCCTGAGCCAATCAGCTTTCAGTCCAATTGTCCAATCAGGAAGGGTTTTGTACAAATGTGCAACCAAGTTACTTTCATTTTCCCTAGATTTCTAATTTACAAACCAGACATTCAAAAGCTGTTTTCCCAGTTTGGGAGTTTTTGCCAATTTCCTTTCAATTTTTCCTTACAGTTAGTGCACATGCAAAGGCCCTCGTGAGACTTTTTTTTAAAAAAGGCCCTGTGACCTGGTAGCGTTATGAGAAACAGGACGAGGGCTCAAGGGGGAGCCCAGGAAGAATCAAAAGGACCGTGTTCCCTGTATCACAACAGCAGCTGGCAGCTGGAACACCAGAATGTGGCGGTGCCTTTTTCCTAGTTCCGTGCAGCGTGGGGTGGGGTCAGGTCCCTGCAGCTCTATGAGCACCCTGGAGAGATCTCTCCTTGAAGTAGGGAACGAGACAGAACCAGAGAGGGTGCCTAGTGGAGTCGTGGAGGCGCCAGGGCCCGCTGAACTGTCGTAAGTGGCATTACAGAGAAAAGAGACTCATTTATTCTAAGACAGTGTTCTTCGAGGATGGGAGGGAAAATTCTTTTTCTTGGCTGAATTAATAGCTCAATGATGATGCTGATTAAATTTTTTTTTTTTTACGGTACTGAGGGTTGAACCCAGGGCCTTGCTCCTGCATGCTTTGTAAGTGCTGGACCACTGAGCTGTGCCCCCAGCCCATTTTTTTACTTTTTGAGGCAGGGTCTTGCTAGATTACACAGACTGCCTCTGGTCTCGAACTTGCGATCCTCCCGCCTCTGCCTCCCAAGCTGCTAAGATTACAGGCATGCGCCACTGCCCCTGGCTTTAAAAACTTTTGAGCCAGAAAATAGATGCTTCGGACTTCAAGCCAAAATGAAGGTGTCAGAGATACATTTGCTTGCTAATAAAAGAAGGTGATTTCTTTCAGATTTCACTGCAGACACTGTCTTGCAGACCTCAGGGAGCAAGGACTTTTATGAGTAATAAAAACATAATAAGTATTAGAAACACACTAACCACAGGGATCCTAAAAGTAAGCGTGGCCCAGCTGTCACTTTTTTTAGTGGGTAGAGGATAAGCCCATCTAGAATTTCACTGACTTGTGTTTGAATTATAGCTCCTTATACTAATGTAATTAAAAAGCCATCTCTGTTGTTTATGTTATAGAACAGAAGGGTGATCATGTTGTTCCCTGCACCAAAAATACGGCACCATGTTGGAATCGCTTAGTATAAATTATTTTCAGAGATGATTCTAAAATGGCATCCAAAGGATAGATGGCTCATCGCGTTTCCATCTGACGTCAGCACTTTGCAGAAGGTTGCGATGTGTCTCCTCGTACTAACAGTCGAGGGGCATTGTGGAATCGTCCTGGTGGCCTTCCAAATATATTAGAGTGAGGATTATATCCGTGGCGACATTTCCAGGGTCATAAAATTTAGAGCTGAAGGTGATTCTGGAGGCCTCTTTTCATATTTTAAGCACCAGGAAAGCCAAGGTGTAAGAGACATTTCCATCATTGACTCAAGGCCCAAGGGCTAATTCATGGCGGAGGCAGACAAATCGAGAAGGGGGATTTCTGGACTTTCGTCCTGGGGCTCTTTCTGCTGGCCCTCATTGCCTCTACCCTTGTCCTTACCACCTGTCCTCTCTTAGGACACACAGGATGATGGCAGGCTTTATCGTCTGCTCTGTGTGGATTGACACAGTGTCTGCAACAATGGGCTTAAACATAAATAAGATCATGTGCCTGGCACAGAATCGGGAAATGTTTCGATCTGCTATACATAGGGTCGCTATGAGTCGGACTCAACTCGAGGGCACCTAACAACAACAACAACTGTGTCCTTGCCTAAAGTTTAACTGTTTACAGTGAGAAAACCGAGCATCTGGCAGAAACACAAGTTTCCTCTGGTTGCTTGGTTTTGCCTTATGGCATTTTGGTGCAGCGTTTCTCAAGCTTTGTAGTGCACGTGAGTCACCTGGGGATCTTATCACACTGCAGAACTTGACCCAGCAGGTCTGGCGTGGGCCTTGGGGTGAGGTGCAGGTGGAGCTGCCTCTGCTGGGCTAGGGACCACGGACACGAGACCAAGGTATTAAAGGCCCTGTTCTCATGACCTCCCAGACAGACTGAGAAGATGTAGCGATTTTCTTCCACGATTTACTTTGGCTTGTATTGTATGGGGGACTAAACTCCCTTGACTTTTCTTTCTCTGAGGAAAGTGTGAGAAAATAATGGTCCAAATGAAACCAGTAATTTGAGGGAAAGAGAAAATCCCTACGGGGTGGCCACAGCCTTTTAGACGGGCCCAGAAACTGTGTATATGCAGTCCCCCAGCTCAGACTCCGTAACAACTCTAAGGCTTTGCGAAGAGGAGAGATGCTCACTTCTGAACTGTACAGGAGACAGATAACTGTGGTTCCTATATTTTAATTCATAACTTATAAAATGAAGTAATACAGCTCCGACTAGACTTTTATGCCCAAGAGAAGCAAAGCACCACTTTGAAGCCTGGTGAGCTTGCTTGCTTTATTTTCCTTATCCTGAAATGCTTAGCGTTGTGTCCTGGTTTTTAGTCCATGAATCAGTGAGCTGCGTGTGCCACTGGGAATGATGTTGCTTAAGGGCTGTGCCCTTGCAGAGCATCCACAGGGGTACATGGCCCTTCTCTTTAGGGACCTGAGAACTATCTGCTGGGTTTGCTCCCTGGGAAGTGGGCTAATCCATGTGCCATCTTGGAGGATTCACCTGCCTCTTCTTACTTTCACTCCCTTAGCCAGTGTGTCATGAGCACTGAAAATGTGTTGGGCATAGAGCCACTGGCTATTGGAGCATAGGTGGGCACACAGATATGGTCTCTGTTTGCTTGATGCCTCAGGTCACAACACTGGCATTGGAAATGCTTGAACTTAACTCTTATCTGATACCCCACCACATTACCAACGTCCTCAGCCTTCTTTAGCCTGTAGTGACATGTCCAGTCAATGACTATTTGGGGCATTTTGATATATCTTGCAGAGTTTCAGTGGGAAGCATCTTCTGTAGTTTCCCCACCATGGTCTTCTGCCATTGGCAGCTACTCCAGATATGTTGTTGTTAGGTGCCATTGAGTCAGTGTCTGACTCATAGTGACCCTACTACAACAGACAAAACACTATTGTCGGTGCTTCTCTGCTATCCATGGGGTTTTCAATGGCTGATTGTGTTTTGGGAGTGGGCTGCCTTCTCCCAAGCCTACAGCACCTGGTGTTCCCAGGTGGTCTCCCATCCAAGGACTAACCAGGCCCCACCCTGATTAGCTTCTGAGATCTGATGGGATCAGACGCCACAGTGGTATGGCTGCAGGTGACTCCAGATATGGCTTGAAGTATGAATGGACTTATCTGTTTCCCCTAATTCTGATGAGACGAGATGTTTAGTTATGATAATTACCCTAGTCCCTTGTGACCTCCTCTTAGATTCTAAACATCTGTCCAAGCTGTGGAGTATTAGGTGGCTTCAGGATGACCTGTCACAGGTGTCTGAGGGTGTTGCTGTGAGAGGATAGCACAGCCTAACTTTTTTTTGAAGCCGGGCAGAAACACCACAAAGCTCTGGGCATTGGCTTCTAATGCAGCCATCTGGCAGGCAGAGCTGGAGTCCAGCAGTCACACACTACGCAGCAGAGGAGAGAGGTTCTGAGACAGGCACTGGTAGGTGGTTTCACCATTGCTTAGACATCGAAGAGTGCACTTACACACTAAGACAGCTTTGATGTCATTAGGTGATAGTCTTATGGGATCACTGTGGCATGAGTAGCTTGTTTGACCAAAGGTCTTTATGGGAACTAGGTGTGGTGGCGCATGCCTATAATACCAGCATTTACGAGGCTGAGGCAGGAGAATCGTGAGTTTGAGGCCAGCCTGTGCTACGCAGGAAGACTCTGTCTCAAAACAAAGCAAAAAAAATGCCACGATGTGGTGGTGCATGACTGTTCTTGTGATCTGCTGGCCTGCTGAGCAAAAAGAGCTCCCTCACCGGCCTTCTGTGGTGCTTTCTCCTTTGAACTTGACCCGTTGCTGACTACTGAGTTACAGACTCACTTGAACAAGTGCCCGCTGGAGGCTGTGTTAGTTGTTTCATTTATGAGACTGTCTGGCTTCATGTAGCACAGTGGTTTTCAGACTTTTTTCGTCTCAAGAATCCTTTACACTCTTAGAGATGAGTGAGGATTCTGAAGAGCTTTTGTTGAGTCAGTTCTATCTATTGATGTTTATCACATCAAATGAAAACTGAGTAACTAAAAATATTTCTTAATTTAATTAACAAACTCATCACATGTTAGAATAAATAACGCCTTCTAAGTGAAAAGTAACTATTTCTAAAAAAAAATCACTGCGAAGAGTAGCATTGTTTTTATTTTTACACATCCCTTTAATGTCTGGCTTCAAAGGAGACAGCTGGAGTTTTACATTTGCGTTTGCATCCAATCTGTTGCAATGTGTTGTTTTGGTTGAGGGCTAGGGAGAAAATTTGGCTTGCCACAGACATTTAGTTGGAAAAGGGAGAAGTGTTTTAATAATCTTTTCAGATAATTGTGAATATTTTTGAAAAGATGCTAAAACTTGACAAGTGGTGTGTTCTTAAAATATTTGAATACAGATTGAATCTAAAACCATATCAATAACCTTTTACTCTCTGGGGCATTTCGGTCCGTTGATCTGTCCTGCCTTTGGGATCTTTAAGTCATTGAACGGGTGCTGTTGCATCTCACATCAGTCACATGGAAAATATCGGATCGCTGAGTTATACAGAGCTTCTAAATGTTGACATATTTCATGACACAATATATATAAAAAATCACACCTGTGATTAAAATCACCACCACTCCCATCAGAAAAGTCTTTAAGTATTGGGAATCTGTCAAGCTCTTAATGGAAGATAAAAGTTTCCCAGAACTCGAATTTGTCCTTGAGAGCTCAGATTTGATCTCTGACAACAAAAACTGTTGGTTATTTTCCTCCAAGTGACAGGCTCACTTTGTTCCTCTGAGAGAAAATGGCTGCCCAAAAGCCAAGCTTGGGCAACTAGAGCTGGGCAGTCAGTCATTCTTTGAAGAAAAAATGGTGCTCTGTGAAAAAGAGCTGGCCAAGTGTGTTTGCTTGAGGTGACTGTGGGGCTCAGGTAGACCACAGGGGCGTTTTGTGTTTACCTCCTCCTGTTCCAGCACAGTGTGTTGAGATGTGTGATCCAGGGCTGGCCGATGGTGACGTTTTACCTTTTACTGCTTTGTCAAGGACATTGTAAGCAGGGCTGACGTGTTCCTCCTGAGAATGCTGGATGATGGGGGAGATCCAAAGGCTATTGTCACTAAGCTCTGGCTCAGATTCTTGGGATGGTTTCAGCAAATTTTCTCTCTATTGTTTTTGCATCTTTAGTGTCGATGATAGCATTAAAAAAGACATGTGTCTTAGTATTATAAAACACTTTGCCCTGTGGACTCCCTGGAAGGGCCTCAGGGGGCCCCTTCCCCCAGCTCAGGAATCCACATTTTGAGAACCTGTAACGGGCTGGGATTTAGCTCAGTTGGTAGAGTGCCACTCTGCAGTCTCTGAGGTCCTGAGTTCGATTCCCAGCACCCCAAAATGGGAGAAGGATGTGGCAACCCACTCCCAAGGCAATCCCAAAACAGTCAGCCATATAAACCCTGTGAGGGTCACTATGAGTCAGACTCAACTCCATGGCACCTAACAACAACTATGATTCAGGCCTTGCTTCCAAATCTTTTGTGTAGACTTTTCCCTTTTCTTTCTCTCCTCTTTCTCCTCTTCCTGCTTTTAAACTTTGTGAACTTCGATCTCTTTTTCTAAGCACTCCAAATTTAATTTTAGCTACTTCGATGCTGCAGACCAGCTGCAGCCTAGGATCCAGGGGTCCCCAAAGGTGGATGAGGAGTTGGCAATGGGTAACAGATACAGCAGCTTGGAGGCAGTGTGAATCTGTTCCATTTATTTCCAGATAGCCCAGCCTTTTTATACAGAATTACAATTCACTAAATCTTATGAAGCCTGCAGCTGTAGCTCTGTGGCATCCGATCCCGTCAGATCTCGGAAGCTAAGCATGATCAGGCCTGGTTAGTACCTGGATGGAAGACCGCCTGGGAACAACAGAAGCTGTAGGCTTGGGAGAAGGACCTGGCAACCCCCTTCCAACAGTCAATCTGCTATTGAAAACCCTATGAACAGCAGAGAAGCACTGACAATAGTGTTTCCCCTGTTGTACAAAGGGTCACTATGAGTCAGATATTGACTCGAAGGCGCCCAACAACAACAACAAATCTTATGAAAGGTCAGAAAAAAGACAAGGAAGTTGGTAGCATTGATGGATTACATCCAAGTTTTGTCAACAATCACTAGATTAAATTGTCACTTGAGTGTCAGGTGGTGATCAAAGTGTGAGATGAACTTAGAGATAAATTGTGTTTACTTTAAAGAGATAAACCAAGATGACCTGAGCATCTACATCTCCTGTAACAATTAACTGTTCTTAACTTTATGCAGGAATTTAGGGTGGTTAACTCACCTATGTGTCACCCCATTGAGTTCATTGTTATGACAAATGGGTGCTTTATCTTATCAAAATGATTTGCTTACTGTAGAGCTGTCTTACTGTAGAGCTGTCAGTGTAAAGGCTTTTGTTTAAGGAGTTTACGCTGTTGGAAGTCATTCAGGAATTTCCTGCTCAAGAAAGCCTGAGGACAGTCAACTCCCAATCTGAATTAGCATCACCCATAGAGCCAGAAGATTATATATTTTTCATTATTAATATTTCCCAGAAATCTGCAATAGTGACCAATTTAAATTTAAGAAAAAGAAAAGATGAGGTTCCAAATCCCTCTCCATGAAGAGACCTTTTGGAGGTACTCTTCCCCTCTTGGCAGACTTTCCCTCCGAGGCTAGGAGTACTCCTCCCCTTTCAGTGGATTTTCCTTCCAATGCCTTAAAGATACTCTTCCTCATGCGGGGACTCTGTCTACCCATCATGAGTGGATCTTGACCCAGCATCTTGATATTTTCTCTTTCTGACCTTGCAAACCACCATGTCACTTTGGTCTCTCCTTTCTGGAGATTCTTTGAATGGCTTCTTCATAAGAGCTCTGGGTCAATCTGCTAAGAGCCAATTTGATACTTTCTCCATCTCAGCTGCTTCTCGGCCCTCCCCCCATCTCCAGGGTTCCCTCTGATCCCCCAACACTTCCCCCGGGGCAGTAGCTTCATCTTCCCTCTAACACCCAAGGCAGAGGTTCTTCCCCTGTCGGCTCCTCCATCAGCAGGGAGTCAGACCCCAAGGAACCCAAGGCTCCCTAAAGCCCCATGGAAAGGAGAAAATGAAAGGCAGCCAATTCCAATCGCAGGAATCTTTGGAAGGGTTTAAAGTCAATGTTTCTGTTAAGCGGTTGTTGGAAGCTTTCTAGATAGTAAAAAGGAACGAGGAAGTTGAACCTTTCAGAAAACTGGGCTTCACTTTTTGGGCTCCACCTAGGGACTAGGAGTGCCCTTACAGAGGCCCCCAAATCCCACAGATGGCGCTGGGGGGAGATAGCGATGGGGTGGGTGGGAAGCCCAGTCACAGGGACCAGGGAAGAGCTGGGTGTCCTGTGTGCCTGGCCTTTTGAATATGTTTGCCTTTGAAGTGGGGGTGGGGAAGACAGAGTGGGGTGGTACCCTGAAGGGAAACTGGGTCCTACGAAGGGCCTTTTCTTCTAGAGCAGAGGATGTGTCACGTAAGAGTAGGCCAGGGGAAAGGAGCTGGCAGCTGAGCAGCTGGAGATGGGACTGAGTGGGTAGGCAGCATGTAAGGGGCGGAGGAAGGTGTTGGGAAGCTGGGATGGAAAAAGACAAGGAGGGCTGTGGGAAAAGGGGCCAGAAAACCTCCTCTCTGGGGCAAGAGATGTCAGACAAGAGGTTGGACAGAGGTAGTTTAAGTTCTTTAAAATTGGGATGAAGTTTACATCACATAAAATTAACTCTTATGGTGACCCATTTACTGATATTAAGTTCACCATCATGTCTGTCTATGGTAGTTTCAAAACATTTTCATCATCCCTGAACAAAGTCCTGTGCTCATAGTCTCAGTTCTTTAAAATTAGGATGAAGTTTACATCACATAAAATTAACCTTGATGGTGACCCATTCAATGACATTAAATTTGTCGTCATGTCTGTCTATGGTAGTTTCAAAACATTTTCATCACCCCCGAACAAAGTCCTGTGCTCATCAAGCAGTTATTCTCCTTTTCTCTCTTCCTTCCAAGCCCTGGCAACTACTAATGTACTTTCTGTCTCCATGGATTTTCCTATTCTGGATATTTCTTATGAATAGAGTTATAGGAAAGGGAAGTGTTAGGTCTGGCTTCTTGCACTCAGCAGAATGTTTCCCAGTTCATCCACATTCTAAGCATGGCTTAGTACTCCATTCTTTTATGTGGATGAATAGTATTCCATCTTGGAAGAAGTGCAACCAGAGTGCTCCTTGGAAGCAAGGATGGCTAGACTGCATCTTATGGTATTTGGACGTGTCAGGAGGGACCAATTCCTGGAGAAGGACATCATGTTTGGGAGAGTGACAAGTCCGTGAAGGAAAGGAAGACCCTCAGATAGATGGGTTGACACAGCGTCTGCAACAATGGGTTTGAACATAAAAACGATCATATGCCTAACACAGAATTGGGGAGTGTTTCATTCTGTTGTACACAGGGCCACTATGAGTCAGACCAGACCCAAAGGCACTTAACAACAACAACAACAACAATAACAACAACATGGATACACAGGTTGTGTATCCTTTATCCAAAATGCTTGGGACCAGAAGTGTTTTAGATTTTAGATATTTTGGGTTTCAGAATATTTGCATAATAAGATAACTAGGGATGAGACCCAAGTCTCAACAGAAAATTCATTTAAGCTTCATTTATGTCTTATCCATATAGCCTGAATATAATTTCGTATAATATTTTACATAGTTTTGTGTGTTTGGACTGCAACTTGTTACATGACATCAGGTGTAGAGTTTTCTACTTGTAGCATCATATCGGTCCTCAAAACCTTTCGGAACTTGGAGCATTTTGGATTTTGGAGTTTCCAAGCTGGGGTGCTTAGCCCTACCACAATTTGTTTATGCGTTTACCACTGGTGGGCATTTGTGTTTCTGCCTTTTGACCATGGTGCACAGTACCACTGTGTGTATCCACACAAGTGTGAGTATTTGTTTGGGGCCCTGTTTTCAATTCTTTTGGGTCGACACCTCAGGAGTGGGATGAATGGGTCACAGAGGTAATTCCATGTTTGACTTTTTGAGGAACTGCCAAACTGTTTCCCACAGTGACCACAAGAGTCTACGTTCTTACCAGCAAGCATGTGTGCTGATTCTCCATGTCCTCACCAGTAATAATAACACTTATTATTTTAATTCTTGTCACCTGAGTACGTATGAAGTGGAATCTCACTGTGGTTTTCACTTGCAGTTTTGTAATGATTAATGATGTTCACTGACTTTTTTAAGGGGGGGTTCCTAGGGGTTGAACCCAGGCCCTTATGCATACTTTGCAAGCGCTCTACCACTGAGCTGCAGCCCCAGCCTGTTTTTCACTTTTTATTTTGAGACATGGTCTCGCTACATTACGCCGGATGCCTCTGGCCTCAACATTGTGATCCTCCTGCCTCTGCTTCCTGAGTCACTGAGATTATAGGCATGCGCCACAGTGCTCAGGTCAAATGAAATATTTTAAGAAAGTATTGTGATGCGTTTTATCCCTTTGGAAAAGGCATTTTGAATTGCCTCATCAAAACTAAATCCAGTCACATCTCTTTTGTGCATGAAGCAGATCTGTGTTACAGGGTCAGGAAAAATGGCAGGCACTGTGGCTGGGTTACTGAGAGCAAAATTCCTGGGATATTTGCATCTGGCTGCTGGCAAATTGTTGCATCACCGGGGCTGCCTGGCATGCTGGTCTAGGCTAGGTCAAAGCTGGGTATCTGCTCCCACGCAGCCCCAGATAACCCTTTGCCTGAAAGTCTTTTAGAAGCTTGGTTTATTTCTTTGTTGCTGTTGTTAGGTGCCATTGAGTCATGTCCGACTCATGTTGTTAGATGCTGTCAAGTTGTGTCCGTCTCATGGCGATCCTCATAGGGTTTTTAATGGCTGATTGTTTGGGGATTGCCTCGGGAGTGAATTGCCATGTCCTTCTCCCATTTTTGCAGTGCTGGGAATCGAACTTAGGACCTTAAGAGACTGCAGAGCAGCACTCTACCAGCTGAGCTAAATCCCAGACCTGGATTCTTTCTTTCTTTTCTTTCCTTTCCTTTCCTTTTCTTTCTTTCCTTCCTTCCTTCTTTCCTTCCTTTCTTCCTTTCTTTCTTCCTTCCTTCCTCTCTCTCTCTCTCTCTCTCTGTCTCCCTTCCCTTCCCTTTCCCTCCCTCCCTCCTGCACGCCCATCTCTCTCTCTCTCTCTCTCTCTCTCTCTCTCTGTTTCTTTCTTTCCTTTCTTTCTGTGGTACTGGGGGTTGGACCCAGGGCCTCATACTTGCATGCTCTGCAAGTGCTGGAACACTGAGCTGCACCCCCAGCCCAACTTTTTTACTTTTTGAGACAGGGTCTCGCTAAGTTACACAGACTGCGTCTGGTCTTGAACTTGCGATCCTCCTGCCTCTGCCTCCCGAGCCACTGGGATTATAGGCGTGCACCACCGTGCCCAGCTTAACCCGGTTTCTTTCTAGTGAATGTGAAATAAGATAGATTCAGAGAAGATGGTACCCTAATATTGCCTTGACCTTGAACTGACCGGGAACCCAAGACATCTGTGGGGAAGGGGCAGGACAGCCGTCATCCCACCCTCTGCCTTGTGGGTTTCTTCCACTGGATTGCCTTACCTTTGTACCCCTAGAGTAATCCCAAGAAACCTGGTCTAGACCCACATGACTTACTCATTGGCAGCAGGGAAATCATTTTGTACTCAATTTCCTCTCCTTTCACATAGTGGACGTTTTGAGGCTAAGATCAGCATGGAACTGAGCCGCAGGCATTAGTCCTTCCCAAGTTCACGGCAGAGGAGACCTTCTAGTTTAATGATGATCCTGCGGTTCAATAGGATACTTCCCAGTCAATAAGGAACGGAGACCCTGACTGCAGAAGGGCAGGAGAAGGCTCTCCCTGGAATACAGCAGCGGGCCAGTGGCGGATAAATGGAGCAAGGTTACTGCCAGCCCTCTTGGGCTGTTGCCACAAATACGATCGTCCTCTCTATATGACCGCAGTTGGTTTCCACACAATTGCTGGGCAGAAAACTTGCGCTGTGTCTCAGACTTCAGCCTGAGGTGGTTATGTGACCTGAGCGGTGTGGTGTCACTCAGAGCCTGGCTGTAGAGAAGAGTCTCAGCGGATTCTAACATGACAGGCATCCGGGGGACTTGGCAAATATGGAATGTTCCCAAGCTGTCCAGAATCCAAAGGTCATTAACGATGTAGGACAGCAGAAATGCCATTTACACATTGTTTTTGCTGTCCCAATATTTTGGCAGGAAATGGCAAAACGGAAGCAAACGAGCAGTGTAAATCCCTGTAGCTGCTTTTAGATATGATTTATATATTCTATAAATAATTACGCCTGCAGCCGTAGCCCTGTGGCGTCTGATCCCGTCAGATCTCGGAAGCTAAGCAGGGTCGGGCCTGGTTAGTACCTGGATGGGAGACTGCCTGAGAACACCAGAAGCTGTAGGCTTAGAAGAAGGACCTGGCAACCCCCTCCCAAAAATCAATCTGCCATTGAAAACCCTATGAACAGCAGAGAAGCACTGACAATTGTTTCCCCTGTTGTACAGAGGGTCGCTATGAGTTGGATACCGACTCGACGGCACCTAACAACAACAACAACATAAATAATTACGCGTGTGCATGCGTGTGCATCTGCAGAAAAATGAAAAAAATTTCCTTTTTGTTTCTTCACAGTACACTTCTGATTCTGTCTTCACATTATGGTTCAATAAATGTTTTTCTAACTTTCTTATATGTTTTTATTTCTATCTTTCCTCCTAACCCTTATCATTTCTCTATTGTTGTTGTTAGGTGCTGTCGAGTTGGTATCCGACTCATAGCGACCCTCATAGGGTTTTCAACGGCTGTTTCGGGTTTGCCTTGGGAATGGATTGCCAGGCCCTTCTCCCATTTTTGTGGTGCTGGGAATTGAACTCAGGTCCTCAGAGACTGCAGCTCAGCGCTCTACCAACTGAGCTAAATCCCAGCCCCATCATTTCTCTATAGGCTTTCTTTATTATTACATTTTGTCCTTATCGTTTTTCTGAGTAATTCTCTGGCTTTCTTTATTACATTTTATCCTTATTGTTTTTCTGCGTAATTCTCTAGTCTTAGCTTTCATACATCTGTAAGTGATAGGAAGCTTAATACAATAGGCTTGAGTAGCAGAATAAGTACAGCAGGTTTGAGTAGCACAGAGTTGAACAAAGTCATATAAACGAGGCAAATTAAATGCGATGCCGGAAGCGTTAGTGTTGGAAATAAAATACTAAAGGAATGAGTTGTGTGTCGTGAAAATACCAACAGAAGTGACACCAACTCACACAGTCTTCTAAGAAAGGGTGGTTAGTCTGCCCTGCAGGAAGCCACGGCTGGGGCGTAGCCACAGACACTGGGAATTTATAGTAGACACTGGTCTCTTTTTCTCCAAATGTGAACTACTTGCATTGATTTTTCAATCAAAGCCTGCTCCTCTGTTGTTGCGCGCTCTCCACACACGGTAGATTTTGGGAATTAAAGAAAAAGATATGCTGTGATATCTAAAATTGGAAGCAGCAGCCAGATCTGACTTTTGCCTGAAGGGCTTTTTCAAGTTGCTAAAATAAATGAAAATGTGAGAAGCGTGGACTGCCATATTTAGATTAGTGTAACATTCTATGTCCATTTTTCTGCCGTAAGAACAATCCGTGTTGCAATCTCATTAAATATGTTGCGTTACAGTTAGCTTGATTTAAATTCACAGGATGTTAATGAGACATTGCTTCCTTTGCTGTGTCTTGGCCAGAAGGGTCTTCTATATGCCCTGACCCTGTGACATGGGCATTGTCTTCACCCAAATTATTGAGTGAGAACACTAAGCCTCTAGGGAATTAAGGGACATAATTTCATGAAGGATTGGAATTTTAAAATTTTATGCTACTTCCAAAGATCCTAACAGTTCTAGTTTTGTGGAGATCAGGAAGAAGCTATGGAAGGCTTTATTTTTTGCCTGGTTGCCTGGTTAGAGTAAGAATTCAAGAGATAGCAAATATCTATGTTTTTGAGGCATATTCTCACTGTCCTTGGTCTGGGTGGGGTCAGCAAGGATTCCCATATTTGCACAGAATCATTTGATGATGCCCACGGGTTTGCACCCCAGGGCAGGCCGGCAGACTTGGGGTAGAGATCAGCTTTCGAAGTCTGACTCCAGCCCTTTCTGAAATGGCATCACACAATTTCCCAGAGCCTCTGAACCCCCGTCCGGCAATAAGAACAATGAAAATACCCACGTCACAGGGCCATGGCATCCAGAAGGCCTGGGGCTAGTACAGTTCTGTCTAAACAAATGGGTTAAAAAAGTCCTTGTGGAAGTTGAAATGAGATCTTAGCTGTGGAAGGATTTGGTAAAGTCTTTGTGAATAAAGGGTGGCACATATGACATGGAAGCCACTAAACGTGGCTTTGGTTGCCTCTGCCCACTGTTACTTCCCTGTGACCTCTGGTGCACTTGACAGCCCAACTGATCCTGTTATCCTGGGGGGTTTCTGTTTCTACTCATCATCAGTAATTAATTAATGAGTTAATTTTTATTTTAGTTTTGAAGTACTATGTATCATGGGTCAAACCCAGGCTTTGATCATTCTAGGCAAGTGTTCTACCACCGACCCGCACCCCTAGCCCCATTTTTGTTTTGTTTTGAGACAAAGTCTCTATAAACTGTGAACAGTGCCTCTGGCCTCTAACTCACGATCCTCCTTCCTGTACTTCCCTCGCTGCTGGGGTCACAGGTGTGTGCCATGGCACCCAGCTTTACTCTTTCTCTTTTGAACCATTCAGGGCGCTTCTGTCCAGCACAACTGACTTTAATTCATTTAGCAGAAATCATGTGGGGCGAGACGTGTGTTTAATTTCCTCCTTGGAGTTCTGATTTTCAAGGCTAATTGTTGGGAGACAGTTGATGCTTGAATTTCTGAGACTGAGAATAATCTGGGTCACTAGCATGTGCTCTATTGGCTGGCCTATTTTTTTTTTTTTTAAGATTTACGCTGTGACAAGGGTTGGTGCCACTAGGCACAGAAACTTGGTGGCAGCTGTTTGCTTGCTTCTTACCTATTGTTTTAGATGCTCTATTCAGCTAAATATGGGAGAAGGACCTGGCAATCCACTCCCAAGGAAATCCCGAAGCACTCAGCCATTGAAAACCCTGTGAGGGTCGCTATGAGTCGGATACCGACTTGACGGCACCTAACAACAACAACAACAACAACAACAACAACAACAACAACAACATTCAGCTAAATGCCTGCAGCCATAGCCCTGTGGCATCTGATCCAATCAGATCTCGGAAGCTAAGCAGGGTCAGGCCTGGTTAGTACTTGGATGGGAGACCACCTGAGAATACCAGGTGCTGTAGGCTTGGAAGAAGGACCCGGCAACCCACTCCCAAAAATCAACCTGCCATTGAAAACCCTATGAATGGCAGAGAAGCACTATCAATAGTGTTTTGCCTGTGGTATGCAGGGTTGCTATGAGTTGGATATCGACTTGACGGCACCTAATGACAACAACATTCAGCTAAATGTATTTTGGTTTTGCAGTTAAAAAAGTAAAGTATTGATATATCAATTTTACCCAGAGATACTCATGAGTTTATAATTGCTCCCCAAGAAGAAACCCAATTCAAGGGTCTTCTAAAACATGGCAAACCACAGTTACCAGCCAGCAGTGATGGCAGATCATTAAACAAGAATTTTTTAAGTGGAGGTCCATGCTTTGGAATTATTTTCTTTTCAAAACATGTTTTTAAAATACCAAAGTGACTTGACACTGGTACAATCCAGTTGCCTACTCTGTTGGCGAGAAGGCAGGGCCTGAGAGGGCTAATTGAGGTAAGATTAGCGGCTGTCTAGGAAGGTTCCTTCATCCCAAATTGCCTTCAGACACCAGCCTGGTGAGGTGCTTGGATTCCGGGTTTTCTAGCTTAATTCCTTTGGAATGAAGGCATGATTTGTCACTTAAATGCAAATGTCCATAGAATGGTCACTCACTAAGGCATCATCTAGCATTAAAACTGCAGTAACTTCTCTTCTTCAGGGGTTGCTTTCACTGGGAGAGAGGGGTGGATCGTTCTAGAAGGCAAGTGCAGCCTGGTGGGGTTGGGTGTGAGAACTAGGACCTGGGTTTGGGGAGGTGAGATCTGATCGGTTCCTCAGCCAATTTGAGCCTTGTGTCTTCATTTCTTCCTAGTTTTGAAGTGGGGGAGGCTGGTGTTGTTTGAGCCAATCTTTGGAGGCTGATGTTAAGCCAGATAAACCAAATACTTTTATTTTAGAGGAGCCTAGAAGCTCTAACTGCAGCCGTAGGCTTGTGGCATCTGATCCCCTCAGATCTCGGAAGCTAAGCAGGGTCGGGCCTGGTTAGTACTTGGATGGGAGACCTCCTGGGAACACCAGGTGCTGTAGGATTGGGAGAAGGACCCAGAAACCCACTCCCAAAAATCAACCCGCCATTGAAAACCCTATGAATGACAGAGAAGCACTGACAATAGTGTTTCCCCTGTTGTATGCAGGGTCGCTATGAGTCAGACACTAACTGGATGGCACCTGGCAACAACAACAAAGAAGCTCTAAGGGGCTGGGATTTAGCTCAGTTGGTAGAGCACTGCTGAGGTCCTGGGTTTGATTGCTAGCACCACAAAAATGGGAGAAGGACATGGCAATCCAGTCCCTAGGCAATCCCGAAACAATCAGCCATTGAAAACGCTATGAGGGTCGCTATGAGTCGGACACAATTTGATGGCACCTAACAATAACAACGCCTGCAGCTA
>VMDO01011262.1:46547-67898 GCA_007922755.1 Pedetes capensis
TCAGATCTCGGAAGCTAAGCAGGGTCGGGCCTGGTTAGTACCTGGATGGGAGACCGCCTGGGAACACCAGAAGCTGTAGGCTTGGGAGAAGGACCTGGCAACCCCCTCCCAAAAATCAATCTGCCATTGAAAACCCTATGAACAGCAGAGAAGCACTGACAATAGTGTTTCCCCTGTTGTACAGAGGTTCGCTATGAGTCGGATACCGACTCGACGGCACCTAACAACAACAACAAACTCTAAGAGCAGGCTTCATCAGTGACATGAATGTCCTTGAGCTTCATTGCACAGCCAAAGCTCCAGTTACATAGCTTCAGAAAATGAGGATCTGGGCCAACTCACAGGAGTTTTCTTTCTTCCCAACGTGAGCTTCTGAAAAGTACAGTTAGAAGGAAGAATTTGACATTGGACTCCACACTGAGAACTGAAGTGCATGAGGGCCACAGGACAGGCTGCGCTGGCCTTTGCCAGAGGCTGTGCCCGTGAAGGAGGACGTGAGCTTACTGTGCTTTCCACCGCCTAAATGGATCTGTGTTGGCCCAGAGACTTCCACACCCCACTGCCCCACGACGTGGTCATTTTCTCATCCTCATTGTCTGACAGGGCTGGGATTTAGCTCAGTCTGTAGGGTGCTGCGCTGCAGTCTCTGAGGTCCCGAGTTCAATTCCCTGCACCGCAAAAATGGGAGAAGGACCTGGCAATCCACTCCCAAGGCAATCCCGAAACAGTCAGCCATTGAAACCCCTATGAAGGTCACTATGAGTCGGATACGACTCGACGACACCTAACAACAACAACAACATTGTCTGATGGGGAGACAGAGGTCCTAAGGAATGAAACATGGATTTCCTTTGTTCTGAATGTTGTTGTTGTTGTTGTTAGGTGCCTTCAAGTCGGTATCCGACTCATAGTGACCCTCATAGGGTTTTTAATGGCTGAGTGCTTCGGGATTGCCTTGGGAGTGGATTGCCAGGTCCTTCTCCCACTTTTGTGGTGCTGGGAATTGAACTCGGGGCCTTAGAGACTGCAGCGCAGTGCTCTACCAACTGAGCTAAATGCTAGCCTTGCTCTGAATAAAGAACCTAAATCCAGTGTCCTAGCTCAGGGTGCAACATGACAAAAGAAACTACAAGCTTGCGCTGGTTAAAATATGATATGGACTCAAGAAATTTTGCAAGGAAGGGATGAGCAGAGCTTATATTCTTGTACTCCAAGTTTGTGTGCAGATTTTCATTCTTACTCAGATTTGAGGATTACATTATCATGAGATAGAAACTGCCACATGTGAAGATTACAGATTAATAAAAGTAGTGGGAAAGCAAGCAGGATTCATTTTCTGTGGGAGCTTCCCTAACGCTGTTGCCACTCCTGAGTTAGACATTTTGATGAGTTTCTTCTGGAAATTATTAAAATGATTCATTTCCAATTATTCTGGAGAATCACATCTATTAGGAATAACCTACCTTTTCTTCAATATTAAAATGACAAATGCCACAGTGCTTAATGAGATAAGATTTAATTAAAATGAGTGATGGGACCCCCCCACCTTTGCTGGTGTATTTCAGTCTGCATGGGTATAGAGTCTGTAAAGTGAGAGGTGACTGGGTTATATCAAGAACTCTATAAAACGTAAAATCTTTTAAAATAAAATGTTGTTGTTGTTGTTAGATGCCGTCTAGTTGAGTCCAATTCATAGCAACCCTCATAGGGTTTTCAATGGCTGACTATTTCGGGATTGCCTTGGGAGTGGGTTGCCACATCCTTCTCCCATTTTGCGGTGCTGGGAATCGAACTCAGGACCTCAGAGACTGCAGAGCAGTGCTCTACCCACTGAGCTAAATCCCAACCCAAAATAAAATGAGGAAACTTTTCTTTCAGTACTGGGGATTGAAACAGCCTTGCACAGCACTGGGCCACTGAGCTGTGCTCCTAGGTCCTTTTTTATCTTCTAATTTTGAGGCAGGGTCTTGTGATGTTACACAGACTGCTTCCGGCCTCAGACCTGACACCCTCCTGCCTCAGCCTCACGCGTCCCTGGGATCACAGGGGCACACCAGAGAACCCAGCTGAAAAGACGTTTTAGAATTACTGAAGCAATGTATTGTCCAATCCCATGGTACCCCAAATTATATAAGCCTCTTAGAATGTAGGCTTTGATATCAATATCCTAGATTTGCACATATATTCTTATTTCTACAGGAGGACACTGGATGAAAAATGGCGCTCACACTCCAAAAAGAAGCCTAAGCTGATCCCTATGTCAGCAACTCTACGCATGTTTATTGTTTTGTTGCTTTATAAGCTCTCTCTTTGCATTTGATTTGAGGCCATCTACAAACTATCAGCCATTGAAAAGCCTATGGGGGTCTCTATGGTCGGCACCTAACAATAATAAACAACAACAAAAGTACATAAACTATAAAATTACTTCTTGTTGTTAGGTGCCTGTCAAGTTGGTATCCGACTCATAGCAACCCTACATACAACAGGGGAAACACTATTGTCAGTGCTTCTCTGCTGTTCATAGGGTTTTCAATGGTAGATTGATTTTTGGGAGTGGGTTGCCAGGTCTGTCTCCCAAGAAGCCTACAGCACCTGGTGTTCCCAGGCGGAGTCCCATCCAAGTACTACCTGACCCTGCTTAGCTTCTGAGATCTGATGGGATCAGATGCCACAGGGCTATGGCTGCAGGTAAAATTACTTACTGGGAATAGAACAGATGTGGAGACTGAAGCAAAAGGAGAATATAAGTCAAATAAACCTGAAGTGGGTTAAACTTCTAAGTGTGCATGTAGAGAAAGGCTCTCTAAAGATGGGAAGGGGGACACACATTGATTAGCAGTGGCCTGTGATGTCACAGATACCCATGTGGAAGAGGGAATGAGGAGACACAAGGATACCAGGATGGAGATGGATGGAAGGAAGAAGAGCCCCATGCCAGCATAGGGCTCTGAGACAGAAGCCTCGTCGTCAAGGCGGATGTCACGGAGGTGGAGTTCTTCCTGTTTATCTCCCTCTCTCAGGGTCTGGGGTTTCAGCTGGTAGCAAAGGTCTTGAGAACTCAATGAGTCATCCCATGTAGGACAAAATCTGGCACTTGGAAATTGATCTCAGGATCAATTGAGAGCAACTGGAGTGTTTGACATGGAGTGAACTGGAGGTTCTTGCTCCAGAAAGACTCGGGTGTTGGTACAGCTCCTGCCTGGTGTCCACATTTGTCTGAGGACTTGGACCTTCCCTGTCTCCAAGACTCACAAAGGGACAGAGCATCTTCGATGGAACAAATAGGGATTTTGGTGACCTTGTTGTTGTTATTAAGTGCTGTTGAGTCGGTGTCCGACTCACAGTGACTCTGTGTACAACAGTTGAAACTCTGTTGTCAGGGCTTCTTTGCTATTCATAGGATTTTCAATGGTTTATTTTGTTTCTTTAGGAGTGGGCTGCCAGGTCCTTCTCCCAACAGGTGACCTTACCTGAGCCCAATTCCTAATTTCTACCTACATCCTAGTCATTGTGATTTGATTTATTGATCTTTTTTTACCTGATTCAGATAGGAACTATGTGACATCCACCGCAGCTAACCAGTGTGTGTCCGCATTTCCATCTTTAGGGGCATGTGGGCTTTCCATAATGCTTATATGGATTTACAGTATTATATTAGATCTTTCACAAAAATTTCAGAAGTACCACACAAACAATAGCATCTTGGACTACAGCACGTGTCTCTTTATTTTTTCTGTTATTGGAGAGAGGCCCAATAGGGAACAAAGGACTAAGTAATATAAATTACCCACCCGAGACCAAAAAGGGAGAAGAATCAGGAATAGAATCTCAGCCAGCAATGTCGTGTTTCCTGTTCCTCTTTCTACATTGTCACCTGGGGGCCATGTTCTAATGTAGATCAGGCCCTGCAATCAGACTACCTGGGTTCAGATTTCAGCTCCTCAGGCTATAAGCCAGCACCAGCCTCTCCACGCATGAGTTTCTTTCAGTATAAAACTGGAATAACAGTCTTACCTACTCTAGGTAGCACTGCATGCGACTGCATTTTGCAAAGCCCTTAGAACAGTGCCTGACGTCTACTGGGCACTCAGGAAGGATTCATGGTGAAGAGGAGAGGAAGGGTGGCCGGGACCAAGATCCATTCTCTAGTGTGACTGTCATTCCCGCAGCACGTGGACGAGGTCCTCCACGTCCCTGTGTGCAGCGCCTGCCTCGTCACGCAGCTGTTGTGCGCTCTGTGGGATAACGGAGTGAACAGCGTAAGCATCAGGTATTCGTGGAGGGCCAAAGGCAGCACGGGAGGAAGATTGCTGTGAAAATCACTGAAAGAATAAGTATGTGGGGGACCAGGGTATTATGGGCTGAATCTGCCTTCCCCTCCCATTCCCACGTTGAGGCCTAGCCGCCATACCTCACAATGTGACCATATTTGGATAGGGGCTTTAGATACAGAGGAAAGCCCTCTAAAGTCACTCAGAACTGGGTGCTGTGGCACAGGCCTGGAATCCCAGCAACTTGGGAGGCCGAGGCAGGAGGATTGAGAGCTCCAGGCCAGAGGTGGCCTGGGTAACTGAGTGAGACCCTGTCTCAAAAACAAAAACTAAAAAGGGGCAAGGGGTTTAGCTCTGTGGTAGATCACTTGCCTAGCATGAGTAAGGCCGTGGGTTCAACTCCAGGGTACTGAAAAAAACAAAACAAAACAAAACTAACCAACCAACCAACCAACAAAAAGCTCTCTGGGAAGGCAGCACCTATAAGCCAAACAGGCCTCAGAAGAAATCATCGCTGCTCACCCTTCGATCTCCATTCTTCAATGAGTATTTCACCTTAATAGTTTTCACACAAAATTTCCATTTTCTTAAGATGTGTTTTTCTTACCATTTTCTTCTGATGTAGCAAAGGAAATCACCAGGAGGCTAAATGGAATTTTAAAATAAGAAAAGAGAATGGTCTGCGTTTACTGGGGGGATAAGGCTTTTTTTTTTTTTTCCAGGGAGATTCAATAAAAGACGAATTTTCAGTGAAGTTCTTTAGGTCAAGCCTTATCTTAGTTGATGGATTAGGATGTTGCCACAAATGAAGGCACAGCAGTTGATGGATTGCAGATGAAGGCCGGTGGCAGGAAGATCTTAGGCCTAATCATGGCCACCCCAGGAGTGCAGAGAACACAACACTTGGCAGGATATAACCGGAAGACGCTTCTGAACGCTTCCATTCTGTGAATTCATACATCTACAAAATTTCCTAAAAAGCTTTTACTTTCTCCTCCCCTGAGTAAGAAATGTCATTGTCCTTTCAAAGGGGACAGCAGGGCTCTCATTATTGTTCCATTTATTTATTTATTTATTTATTTATTTACTTACTTACTTACTTACTTATTATGGTACTGGGGGTTGAACCCAGGGCCTTGTGCTTGCATGCTGTGCAAATGCTGGACCACTGAGCTGCACTCCAGCCCATTTTTAAACTTTTTTTGAGACAGAGTCTCACTAAATTACACAGACTGTCTCTGGTCTCAAACTTGTGATCCTCCTGCCTCTGCCTCCCAAGTCGCTGGAATTATAGATGTGCACCACAATGCCTAGCTCTGCTACTATTATTTAAAGCTTAATATTTAAGTCAAAGGAATGAATGCTATGATTAGGAATCTCAAATCTTTTTTTTCTTTTTCTTTCTTTCTTTTTATTCCGTGCTGGGGGTTGAACCCGGGGCCTTGTGCTTGCATGCTTTGCAAGTGCTGAACCACTGAGCTGCACCCTCAGCCCGTTTTTGTTTTTTACTTTTTGAGACAGGGTCTCACTAAGTTATGCGGACTGCTTCTGGTCTCAAACTTGCCATCTTGCTGCCTCTGCCTCCCGAGCTGCTGGGATTACAGGTGTGCGCCACTGTGCCCGGATGTGAATCTCAAATCTTGAATTTAATGTTCACGGTTGGTCTGTTGCTAAGTTCGCTTTTTTGGGAGTGGGGGCCGGTGAATAAGATACTACATTTGCAATTGGTTGTTGTCGTTAGGTGCCGTTGAGTCACGTCTGACTCATAGTGACCCTCAGGGTTTTCAGTGGCTGATTGTTTTGGGATTGTTTCAAGAGTGGATTGCCACATCCTCCTCCCATTTTTGCGGTGCTGGGGATCGAACCTGGGTCCTCAGAAAGTGTGGAGCAGCACTCTACTAACGGAGCTGAACCCTAGCCCACATCTGCAATTAATCAACCCAAAGAGCAGTACAAAGCTATGTCTAACACTAATGGCGAAATGTAAGTATGAATTGCAAGCAATGGGAGAATGTTACATCTTATGTATAATGAATCATAAAACAATAAGACCCAGCCAATAGATGAAAAATTGTGAAAAAGCATGAATTTTCCTTTGAGCATTGCGTTCCCCAAAAGAGGCATCAATTTGTCTCTGTGGCTGGGTTCCACATGTTCTTGTGTGGTCTGGAAAGACATTTACAGGCCCTTTTACATTGTAAATATGAGTCTCAGATAGTCTCTTAACTTTTACATCCAAATAATCCTTTTTGCTTCTGGAAATACTAAGTCTGGGTTTAGTAAATGGCCAAATTCCATCTAGTTGAGGCATGCTACACAGATCTCCTGACCCTTTTTAGTTATAGCTCGCCCATAGCTCTTGAAAAAGAATTGTGTGCCGTGGTGACTCTTTTAGACCTTGGTTTTAGTGCCTGTCAACTGTGTAATTTCAGATCCAATGACCACCCAGTCTGTTTCCCACAGCCAAGGTGCTGGTCAAGTGGGTTCTCAGGCAAGGATTATCAGGACAAGTTTTCTGTGGTCTCCATCTCCAGATTCAAGTCAGTGCCTTTGGGGTGATGGGACAGGCCAAGCTGCAATCCAGCTGCTGCTGCTGTTGCATGGGTGACAGTAAATCAGTCACTTGTGACCTATGTCCCTAATGTCCACTTAAAGCACCAGGCATTCTGGGTAAAAAGGGCTTTAGGAAGCCCTCGCTCCTTGAATCATTTTCTGGGACCATTGGTCCTGGTGGTGGTGGTAGTGGTTGTTGTTGTTGTTGTTGTTGTTGTTGTTAGGTGCTGTCGAGTCAGTATCTGGCTCATAGTGACCCTGCATACAATGGGTATAACACTATTGTCAGTGCTTTTCTGCTGTACATAGGGTTTTCAATGGCAGACTGATTTTTGGGAGTGGGTTGCCAGGTCCGTCTCCCAAGCCTACAGCACCTGGTGTTCCCAGGCGGTCTCCCATCCAAGGACTAACCAGGCCTGACCCTGCTCACCTTCCGAGATCTGATGGGATTGGATGCCACAGGGCTACGGCTGCAGACGTTGGTCCTGGGATACCTCCAAAAATGAGGAGCAAGACAATTCCAGAACTTGCTGATATTGGGAAACAGACTCTGCTTCTCAATTCTGCCAGTGCATGGGGAGCTATTGTAGAAGGGGCATCTGAAGTTTCACTCACAGTTTCTGGAAGCAGGAGTACTCTCTTCCAGCCAAGCCCTGGGCTGGGGGTGCCCCGAGCATGACCCCTGCGAGCTGGAGAAGCTGAGAGTCAGCCAAGCCTTCCCTTGGCATAGGAGGGGCTGACCCTTCTCTTCACACAGCCGGGGTTGCTTAGGGGAAATCTGCTCTGTTACGTGACTCATGTTATCCACAAGGGGAAAACACATCTGGGCCTTAGGGGAAGCAGAGCACTTCCTGGTGCTTGGATGTGGACTAAATCTCAGCCGTGGGCCTTCATACACAGGGACTCAGTGATGTGCGCTCAATGTTCCCTTCAACATTCCTCCAGCAATCGCAATCGCAGATTCCTTGGGGAGAAACCAGACACAGGATGCCGAGACAGAGTCTCACGTTTCAATGTTTTATCTTTCTTCTCTTGGTCTTTAGCCGTACTCTTAAACTAAATGCAACAAGGTTTTTGGTATGGAAAATTTCAAGCATATATAAAAGTCCAGAGAGTCATTTGGCAGATCACTTTGTCTGCATCACATAGTGTCCACAATTATCAACTCGTTAGGCAGAGTTTTGACCTTGCAGATGTCAAGGCATTTAACTATAATGAACTCAAATGCTGTTTGGACTCATGCTGGGCCATGAAGGAAATCAAGATTGGCCTGGAGTGAGGAGTGGCTTGAATTATCTCCTTTCTGTTTCCACGGGTGATGTACTTGTTAGGTGGTATTGAGTTAGGTCCCCCGCATAGTGACCCTATGTACAACAGAACAAAATACTCTCTGACTCTGTGCCAGACACATGATCTCTTTTTTTATATTTGAATGCATTGTTGCAGCCACTATGTCACTCTATCTAGTTGAGAGTCTTTTTTTTTAATTGTTCTTGACCTGCCATTTTCCCAAACATGATGGTCTTCTCCAGGGATTGCTCCCTCCTGACAACATGTCCAAAATATGTAAGACACACTCTAGTCATTCTTGCTTCTAAGGAGCACTGTGGTTGCACTTCTTCTAGGGTAGATTTGTTAGTTCTTTTTGCAGTCCATGGTACGTTTAATATTCATTTCTAGCATCATAATTCAAAAGCATCAGTTCTTCTCCTGTCTCCCTTATTCAACATCTACCTTTAACAAATGTATGATACAGGGACCTGTTAGTCACCTTTTGGTTTAGGATGGTCCTCCTAATTCTTGTTCCAGTTATCCCCTTTTGTGTGAACATATGGTCAAGGAATGTAAAAGTGGCCAGAATACTATTTTAACGAAATCAAAGATCATCAGAGAGAGACAAGGAAGTAGGCGAAGAGGACCTTGTACCTGCATACAACTCCTGCAAGTCTACTTAAAGTCATCTTGATACCCAAACATCCATTATGTCTAAGGAGCAGCAGCCCCAGACTTCAAGAACCTCCCGTCCTGGCAAAGAAGTTTGTGAGGCAGTGAGACTTTTCATTACTGTGACAAATACTTGAGAGAGACAATTTCAATGAAGAAAACATACCTATTTTTTATTTTTATTTTTGGCTCGTGATTCCAGAGGCTTCAGTCCATGCTTGGCTGGTTCCATTACTTTTAGGCCTGTGGCAAGACAGAAACATCATGGTGGAAGTGTGTGGCAGAGGAGAGCTGCTCACCTCCCAGCAGAGGAAAGCTGCTCACTTCCCGGCAGAGGAAAGCCGCTCACTTCCTGGGAGAGGAAAGCCGCTCACTTCCCGGGAGAGGAAAGCCGCTCACCTCCCAGCAGAGGAAAGCTGCTCACTTCCCGGCAGAGGAAAGCCGCTCACTTCCTGGGAGAGGAAAGCCGCTCACTTCCCGGCAGAGGAGAGCCGCTCACCTCCCGACAGAGGAAAGCTGCTCACCTCTCGGCAGCCAAGAAACAGGGGGGAGAGGGGTCAGGGACGAGGTATACCATTCAAGGGCATGCCCACAGTGACCTACTTCCTCCCAATAGACCCCACAACCTGTTTTCTACCATCTCCCAATAAATACTGTCAAATTATGAACCCATCAGTGGACTATTCCATGGATAAAGACAGAACTCTCATGGTTCAGTCACTTCCCCAAAGCCCCACCTCTGAACATTGCACTGGGGACTTAGCCGTTAATGAGCCTAATGGGGGCACATTTTGTATCCAAACCATAATAGTCTCTAAAGTCTATTCATGAGTAATTAGGTACTTTATGTACAGGAGAAACTATCAGCCATCAGGAAGGATGCCTTTATGATATTTTGACATCTTATATTGGATACATTTGGTGCATGTAGAGGATTAGAATTAGTGAGCCAGAAGGATGATCAATAATACAGAGCTACGGGGAGGACAGTCTGCCAGTAAGAGTTTGCTGATGCTGTTTGGTGCAATCCAGTCATGTCTGACTCATAGTGACCCTCGTTGTTGTTGTTAGGTGCCCTCAAGTCATGTCCAACTCATAGCAACCCTTATAGGGTTTTCAGTGACTGATTGTTTCGGGATTGCCTTGGGAGTGGAATGCCATGTCTTTCTCCCCTTTTTGCGGTGCTAGGGATTGAACTTGGGACCTAAGAGATTGCAGAGTGGTGCTCTATCAACAAAGCTAAATCCCAGCCCAGCAACCCTCATAGAGTTTTTAATAGCTGATTGTTTCGAGAGTGGACTGCTACATCCTTCTTCCATTTTTTGTGGTGCTGGGGATTGAACTCAGCTCCTCAGAAAGTGCAGAGCAGTACTCTACCAACTGAGCTAAACTACAGCCCAACAGTAATGGAGGAGGTAGAAAACCCACAAAAATACAGAGCAAGAAATAAAATACCACTGTTATTGGGGGTTATTATAGAGTAAGGATGAAGAGCATCTCCACATGGATTAACTGAATGGCAATGAGAAGACCATATGGAGCTGTGAATAGAAAAGGATTTGGAATCAGACAGTTTGGGTGTAAGCCTTGAACTTATACTTGCCAGTTGGGACACCTTAAATAATTTGTATGACCTCTATTTTGAATCTCTTCTCAGTTCATAAAGTAGATCTAGTAATACTCACTTAACAGATGTAATGGAGGTTATTGGGGGTTATTTTAGAGGAAGTGGTGAACATTAATGAGATATTTCCACATAAGCAAGTTTTATGAGCAATGAAATTCAATGTCTAGTCAGCTGGGAATTATATATTCATACTGAAGTCACTAGGGCACTCAAAACACGTATTTTTTATTGACCTTATTTAAAGGAAAAGTACAATAAAATTTATAGGTTCTGATCCTTAGAGAGGGAAACATAGTTGCTCAGAAAACTTATCTTGGTGGGATGATTTGTCCATCAATAACTTGACTTTATTAACAGGTAAAAACAACAAAGAATGAAATAGTAAAGGTAGGTTGAATCCAGATAGTCAAGGGCCTTCTGTGCCATGCTGGGGAGATCAGACTTATTTATTTATACATGTAATTTTACATTTTGTAAAATATTGAAAGGAAAAATACCCCAAACCAAGTCAGAGTCAGAGAATATGTAAATTCAATGGCAATGTCCAAGTTATTGTTGTTGTTAGGTGTTGTCAAGTCGAGTCTGACTCATAGTGACCCTATGTAGAACAGAATGAAATACTTCCTGATTCTGTGCCAGGCACACAATCTTTTTTTATGTTTAAGCCTGTTGTTGCAGCCACTCTGTCGATCCATCTAGTTGAGGGTCTTCTTTATTTTGTTGACCTGCCACTCTCCCAAACATCATGTCCTTTTCCAGGTATTGGTCCCTCCTGACAACACGCCAAAATATGTCAGATGCAATCTAGCCTTCTTTGCTTCCAAGGAGCACTCTGGTTGCACTTCTTCTAGGAAAGATCTGCTGATTTTTTTGGCAGTCCATGGTATATTCAATATTTGTCTCCAGCAGCATAATTCAAAAGCATCAATTCTTCTCCTCTCTCCATTATTCAGTGTCCAGCTTTCACAAGCATATGATGTAGCTGAAAATACCATGACATGAGTCAGGCACACCTTTGTCTTCAACAGGACATCTTTACTTTTCATCACTTTAAGGAGGTTTCTTGCAACAGCTTTTCCCAGTACAGTGAGTCTTTTGATTTCCTAACTGCTGCTTCCATAGGTATAGATTGTAAAACTAAGTAAAGTGAAATCTTCAACAATGTCAATCTTTTCTGCATTCATAATGAAGCTGCATATTGACCCATTTGTAAGGATTTTTGTTTTCTGATAGTGAGGTGCAATCCATGTTGAATACTGTGTTCTTTAATATTCATCAGTGAATGTTTCAAATCCTCTTCACTTTTAACAAGCAGAGTTGTGTAAACTGCATAATGCAGGTTGTTAATGAGTCTTCCTCTAATCCTGATGCTGTTTTCTTCTTCATAAAGTCCAGCTTCTTAGATTATTTGCTCAGCATAGAGATTGAGGAGTTACAGTGAAAGGATACAGCCCTGATGCATACCTTTCTCAACTTTAAATCAGGCAGTGTTTCATGTTTTGTTTGAATGACTGCGTCCTGGTCCAGGTACAAATTTCTCATGAATGCAATTAAGTACTCTGGTATTTCCATTCTTCACAGTGTTATCCATAACTTGTTATGATCCACACAGTCAAATGCCTTCGCATAGTCAGTAAAACATACACAGACATCTTTCTGGTAGTCTCTTCTCCTGGCCAATGTCCATCTGATATCAGCAATGATGTCTCTGTTTCCACACCCTCTTCTGAATCAGTCTTGATTTTCTTGCAGTTCCCTGTCTATGTACTGATGCAGTTGCTTTTGAATGATCTTTAGCAAAATTTTGCCTGCATATGATATTAATGATATCATTTGATAATTTCCATATTTGGTTTGTTGTCCTTTCTTAGGAAAAGGCACAAACATGGATCTCTTCCAGTCAGTTGGCCAGGGGGCTGTTTTCCAGATCTCTTGGCATAAACAAGTGAGCACCTCCAGTGCTGCATCTGTTTGTTGGAACATCTCTACTGGTATTCCATCAATTCCTGGAGCCTTGTGTTTCACTCATTCCTTCCAGGCAGCGTCCACTTTGTTCTTCAGTACCATTGGTTCCTGATTAGAAGGGGGGAATAGTCAAGCAGATCATGGAACTCTAGCTAGTTGTTAAAGCTAAACATCGAATAAATTCTGAGTTTACAATAGCCAAATCAAAATTTAACAATGGGATTCACATGTTTTACATTGTTCATAAAGAAGAAACATCAGTTGTCTGGACTAGCAATACAAGTGACAGTTACATGAGTGGACTTTCTTGGTAAGACCTGATATGTGGGGCACTGCACAATGAACTGAATATACTGTTCTCAACACATCCTTAGGGTAAATGAAGTCATAGATTGAACAGGGATTTTTCTTAAAGAGCCTTTCAATATCTGTCTGCATAAGGGGAAAGAGCAACTCAGCGAAAGGAGTTTTGCTGGGGGAGCAAGAGATCATGGACCAGGATTCAGTTTTCTGACAGTTGTGCTTGATTTAGGTTTAAAGAAAAACCCTGACTGTGCCAAGGAAGGATTGAATTCCATATATTTACAATTCCTCAAAGACATCTTCTCTCTCCACACATCTGATTGCAATAAAAATCAACTTACAGTCTACCATCATTTCTTATCCTCTGACGTTGATTACCTTTCTTTATAACCCTGGGTGACACGGTGGATTTGTTGTCACTCTTAAGATGTTATCTTACATAGAATGTGTCCATATCCTCTACTACTATGTAATGCCACCAACAGGTACTGTTTCCTTTCCTCTTTCCCCACATCTGTAGGACCCAATATTGCTGGACATCTGGTGGGTTCAGAACATGTTTGAAGAATGAATGGGATTGATGAACGAATCTTAGACAGTATCTCGAACAGGTTAAATGGTGTGGTGAGAGAAAATTGTTCTATAATGTGGAATAAAGACACTTCTCATGCTTGGACAATCATCTGTGATATTAGGACTGACATCATAATAGGAAAACTGCAGAACTAACTAAATTTGCCTGAAAAAGTGGCTGTGGGATAAATTACTCTAAGCCTTGGGGTATAATCTGAATAAAATAAGCAATCGTATGAAGGTCTCTATGAGTCAGACCCGAAGGTACTTAACAACTATAACAACAAAGCATTAAATGGGCTGGGGTTTAGCTCAGTTGGTAGAGCACTACTCTGTACTCTCTGAGGACCCGGGGTTTGATCCCCAGCATGACAAAAAATGGAAGAAGGATGTGGCAATGCTCTCTGGAAGCAGTCCATTCCTGAAGCAATCCTGAAACAATCAGTCATTGAAAACCCTCCGAGGGTTGCTATGAGTTGAATCCAACTCAATAGTGTCCAACAACAACAACAATAGTATGAAATACAGTTATGTAATGCAAAGCAACACTACAGTGTACTATTCATTTTGGGGTCTCTTTTGGCACATGAACTATCTTGGTTTTATATCAAGCCAGAGTCTTGGGCTTGTAGAGCCCTTTGTCAGTGTTTGTGAACCTCAGTACTCTCAAGATGTGGGACTGGACCATTCCTCACTGGGGTCCGTCCTGTGCCTTGTAGAATGTTTAGCTTTATCATTGAACTCCGTCCATTAGATGCCAGGAGCAAGACCCCAGTTGTGACAACCAATTATTTCTCCAGATGTTGTTAAAATGGCCCCCTAATAAGAACCACTGCCCTACATGACTTCATGCACAATTATCTGTCATTTTTCATGCTCCACTTCTCTGTCACTTACTATTTTCTAGCCATACCGGCTAGGCTGGGGCTTAGCTCAGTTGGTAGAGTGCTTGCTCTGTGCACTCTGAGGCCCTAGGTTCGATCCCCAGCACTACAGAAATGGAAGAAGGATCTGGCAGCCCACTCCTCAGACAATCTCGAAGCAATCAGCCATTGACAGCCCTGTGCATAGCAGAGAAGCACTGACAGTGCACCATGTTGGATAACGTTTCGTTCTGTTGTAGGTAAGGTTGCTATACGTTGGGTCCGCCTCCATGGCACCTCACAGTAGTCACACAGGGCTCTGGATCTTTCTTGAACGTGCTAGGCATACGCCACATGAAGTCTTTGAATTGACTAGTCCCTTCACCTGGAATGTTTTCCCTTAGAAGACACCACTAAGCACACTCCCCTAACTCCGTCAGTGTTGCCCAATTTTCACCAGGTCGGCACATCCTCTTTAAAACTACCCTCTCCACAGCCCACCTCCCTTCTCTTCTCCTTCTGTTTTCCCCATGGCACTTACCACCTAATTTGTTGCTCCCCTTGCTCATTTGTTTTGTTTATCATCAGCCACTCCCTCCCCGCTGGAACATAATTTCCACGAGAGAGTCATGGCGACTTTCATCGCCCCAGCTCCGGCAACAGTGGAACAGATGCTCAATGCGTATTTGTTGAATGGATAAATAAATGAATTCATATATGAATGAGTTTTTAAGCTAGAAACTTCTTACTGCTGTCCAGGAAAAGTTCATTAATGCACAAATGGAATATTTGACTGAAAGCTGTTGAAGAAACTGAGATTCTGTATTGAGTTTGAAAATTAATCTCAGAAGGTCACTTCATTTTACTTGAAAAATACTTTTCCATGTACATATACAATACTTTTACGAGGCAATCTTATTGTAATGTCACTGAGCTACTATTTTTAAATAAGTCTATTTTGTCCCTTACGCTGGTAGAGTTAATTGGACCTAGATTAGTGACCTCATTTGTTGTTGTTGTTAGGTGCCTCGAGTCATGTCCGACTCATAGTGACCCTTATAAGGTTTTCACTGGCTGATTATTTCGGGATTGCCTTGGGAGTGGGTTGCCACGTCCTTCTCCTGTTTTTGTGGTGCTAGGAATCGAACTCAGGACCTCAGAGACTGCAGAACGGTGCTCTATCAACTGAGCTAAATCCCAGCCCACAGTGATCTCATAGTCAATGGTTATAATTTTTCCAGAATACTTTACAGCTTTCATTGATCAGAAATACTTTTCCACAAAAAATACATCAACATAGTTTCCTAGAATATAAACTTTCCCAGTCTCTTACAAGGCAACTGTCTTGAAACAACCAAAACAAACCTTTTAAAATAGGAAAACTCTTTGTTCTTAGAAAATACACTTGAGAAAAAATCTAACTTTATGGGTGATACGATAGAGAATACACAAAGATTTCCCCAAACTTTTAGGATCGTGGATATGCAAACATCTGTTAACCTCCTTCCTCATTTGTCAGAGTTTAAGAATGCATTCAGTGTTTTGCTTTGTCCAAAACAATTGTTTAAGCAATTTCTTAAAGCTTCTTTCAAGATTCTTGCCTGAAATAAAGCAAAACAACATGTGGAGCTTTTGTTTTAGCTTTAAATTCAATCAATGCTAACTCAATGATATTTGATTTGGGGATGTAAAAAATTTACTTTTGCAAGCCACATATTTTCCACAGCAGTCACCAGATGAATTATATTCAAAATGTGTCCCTCAAATAACCAAGGAAATTTATCTGCAGTATGGGATGTCTGGATACAAACCAAGTAAACTTTAGAAGGCAGCTGCCAAAACCAATGACACACGGTAATTTATCATGACACGGAGGATTGCTTAGGAATTGGAAGCGCTGGGCATGCATAGCATTTGCATTTCAAAGGCAGTCACAAATCTCCCAATTTGCAAAGCCTCCCAGATAGGATCCCAGCCCCTGCAAATCTCAAATGTGTATATGTTGTGCATTTGAGCAAGATCAAGATGTTCCCTTGGAAGATGGTTCTAGAAAAAGGAGTTTCCTATTTAAGAGACCACATTCCTAACAGTCTTTGATGCAACTCTTACCGGCTTCCAGCTACTACAGAAACACAAAAGGAAGACATCATATCATGAAAAAGCTGATGGGTCCTTGAACTCTTGGTTGAATGCAGAAGGAATTTCCACTGACCACAAAGACCTCTGAGTGATGACAGAAATGTTGTTGTTGTTGTTAGGTGCTGTTGGGTTGGTATCCAACTCATAGCGACCCTCATAGGGTTTTCAATGGCTGACTGTTTTGGGATTGCCTTGGGAGTGGGTTGCTACGTCCTTCTCCCATTTTTGCAGTATTGAGAATTGAACTCCGGACCTCAGAGACTGCAGCGCAGTGCTCTACCAACTGAGCTAAATCCCAGCCCTGTGATGACAGAAATAGAAGGCAGAAAATATAGCTTTCACTTTAGGAGAAAGGCTGTTGCTTTGATTCCAACTGTGCTGGTTTCTAAGACAAATTTGAAGGCTATGTTCTTAAACTAAAGGACATTCGATTATGCAAATCACAAGGACGTGTCATATGCCCTTAACAAAAACATATTCAGTCAACAAAAGAAGCCCACAGGCGTAGAATTTGGCAATTTGATCAAGTTCAGCGTCATTTCTGGCTTTTTGGTTGTCTGTCTGAGATCGAGGTCTACCAACTGTTCTTTCAGTCACTTGTGGGGTGTGTCCTCTTATGGTATAAACCCTGATCTCAAGAGCAAGGGACAGATTTTCTTAGTCTGTTGGGGAGACTGGGTAGAAATGGAAGGCACTAGACACAGAACTGTGAATGGAGTCCAGCTCTCCTGAAAACCGTTTTGCATAATGAGCTGAGTGTGTATTCCAAAACATAAAGTCGAGTCAGTCCTAGGAGATCTAAATATTCAGTTCATATAATAATAGGTCACAGATAAAAGTGGTAGGTATTTTCCATAGAACCTAACATGGCATTTGATAAAATTTTATGATCATGGCAGCCTTCTACTTAGTGGTAAATTCCACAAACATCTCTTTGAAGTCATAGTTGTTCTGGAATAGCCATGCTGTAACCATGAGCTCTGGAGAAGAGGAGATGATGATGTTATTCACAGTTGATACGGATTTTTTAAAAAAAATTTTGGTTTTGTGTTACCTAGAAAACCCAAGATTCAACTGAAACTGATCTGGAATGAAAACTCAGTGTGGTGACTGGTAATAAAACCCTAGCAGTTTATGTCAGTAATAATAACTAGCAAGTAAAGAAGGGTATTTTAAGAATGAGATGAGGAAAATTTCTTATTATCAATAGCTATAAAGAAATCTAAATGTACAGGAGTAAAGAGATAAAGAAGTGTACCAGAGCTATAAAAACTTGATTGAGAGACAAAGTATATTAAAGAGAAATATATATATATATATATATATATGATGAGAAAGGATAACCCTTTCTTCTTTCAGGAGAAGGAAGACACCGGGTTGTGCTGATGGGGTCCTGAGCAGAGATCCTGAGTTGCCCATAACAGGAGCGGGGAAGGTTTCTCTCTAAAATTAGGAGCAGAGCTGGGCATGGTGGCACACACCTGAAATTACTCAGCGCTTGGGAGGCTGAGACAGGAGGATCTTGAGTTCAAGGCCAGCTTACATTACATGGCGAGAGTTTGTCTCAAACAAACAAACCAGCAGCCAAATTGGGGTCAGGAGTATGGGATCAGAGAGGGAAAAGTAAAGTGGGAGCTGGTGGCTATGGGTGGAACTTTGTACCCATAGAGGTAGAACAGCTGCCCCATGTGCAGGGCTGGGGGAAAGCTGGGAAATGTGTGTTTAGATTTTCTTAAGTAGCAAAGTTTGCTAATTTCCTTTTCTTTTGCTTCTTCCTCTCCTCTTCATGAAAATCTTCTTTAATGATCTGCATTGCTTTGCCTAGGTTTTAGAGCCAGATGTGTGGATTTTTTTCAGATCTGTAACTATAGGTCTAGCAATTCAGAAGGGAACAGGAAGGCCCAGTTTTATTTGGATTTTACAACTATCTCAGAAATAAAACTTCAAGTCACATTCCGCTCCCTGTGTCCGATGTGTGACTTGTTTTACCAAGGTAATGTTACTCTAATAAATCAGACAACACGGCTGCTTGAATTATCTCCTTTGTACTTTCCCTTGCTCTCAGGGAATCTGCTTGTCTGTACATTGAGGTCAATTTATGGAGTGATTTAGTAAATTCTTTCAGTGCTCTGGAAGGATGGTCTGAGTAGGACATTTGACCATATTTTGGCTGTGAGTGCAGTCTATCCTGAGGATTTTGGTTAGCATGGTATCTAATTTAATGGTTGTGGCACAATATATCTGTTCTAGCAAAACCACCAGTTCTGCAGCCATAGCCCTGTGGCATCCAATCCTGTCAGATCTCAGAAGCTAAGCAGGGTCAGGCCTGGTTAGTACTTGGACGGGAGACCACCTGGGAGCACCAGGTGATGTAGGCTTGGGAGATGGACCCAGCAACCCATTCCCAAAAATCAATCCGCCATTGAAAACCCTATGAACAGCAGAGAAGCACTGACAATAGTGTTTTGCGTGTTGTATGCAGGGTCACTATGAGTCAGATACTGACTCAACGGCACCTAACAACAACAACAGTAAAACCTCCATTTCGCAGGTCAGCAAGACTTCATTTTTAGCGTAAAATGAGTAGTTCTTTCCATTTCTATTTGAAGAAGATGAAAATGGTGGTGATAAATATGAATAAACTATAAAAATAAATGTGTGAAATTAGACTGGAAAGAACTGAATACGATTTCTCAGAAAGCTCTGATTTTAACCCAATTACGATGTGAACTAGTCAGCGTTGGCATCTTCATGGAAAAGACTGAGTGCTTTCAAACTTTGAGTTTCAGAGCCAGAGCATGTGTTTTAGGGGCCTCGGGTCACCTACACTGTATTTTTTGTGTTTTAGGCAACTTTCTCCTGCACCTGTGAGGACCAGTACGTGGGGACCTTCTGTGAAGAGTTTGATGCTTGCCAGAGGAAACCCTGCCAGAACCAAGCGAGCTGCATTGATGCAAACGAAAAGCAGGATGGGAGCAATTTCACCTGCCTTTGCCTTCCGGGTACGGTTTACGGTGTGAATAGTTACTGTGTATGTCTGTAGGGAATACCTGCCTAGCAGTTAGACCACACTTTTTCCTGTTGTTGGACAAGGGGACTTGAAGAGCTCCTCTGATTCTGCCAGTCTATATATAATCAAGCCTGCAGCTGTAGCCCTGTGACGTCCGATCCTATCAGGTGTCGGAGCTAAGCAGGGTTGGGCCTGGTTAGTACTTGGATGGGAGACCACCTGGGAACACCAGGTGCTGCTGTAGGCTTGGGAGACGAACCCGGCAACCCACTCCCAAAAATCAATCCGCCATTGAAAACCCTATGAACAGCAGAGAAGCATTGACAGTAGTGTTGTATGCCTGTTGTACACAGGGTCCCTATGAGTTGGATACTGACTCGACAGCACCTAACAACAACAACATATATAATCAAGGAACAGAAGAGGGAAATTCATACGGGGGCCATGATGTCCCTGGGTTCACCTTCTGATGTTACAGTGCTTCCGTTTTAGCGATCCACCATTTTTGTTCTGGGAACAAAACTGTGTTGGATGTTCTTGATCAAAGAGAGGCTGGATGTCTCAAAGACAGTTCCACAAGTCTGTACTGAGTGTGGGCTGGTACTGTGCTGTGTGATTATGCTAAATGACTTCAGAAAAATCTAGACTAAATGATGCGAGGTGTTCTCCAAAACCACCTAATCCTCCTGTTTATGCACCTTTTCCTTTCTTTATGTATGCCCAAGTTCCTGGGGGGCTGTTCTCCACCATGGGTCCAGGATTCACTATTTCTGCATTAGTATGGGGTATTCTTGGATGTTGCAGGAGACCTTGAAATCCTGGAAGCATGTTGAGTGACCTGTGGGAGACTGCAGTGGCCAGCATGCCTACAGATTTTCATGTCCTGGCAATCATCTCTATTGACTTACTGCTCAGCCCATTGATCACAAACCCTTTGGGGCAAGAAGTACGTTTTTCTGGTAAACATTTTGATATAGATATTTTGATGCAGCTTGAAAGATAACACCGAGTTACTCCTTTTTCTTGAGCAAATAATATACAGAACTCATATCATCTTTCCTCTTACCATCCTATCCTGCTGCCAACCTCAGCCACTGGGTGGGGATTCAGGATAAGGAAGAAGCTGGGGATGGAGAATGGGATGGAGTGAAGTGACAGCTGCAGAGATAAGGTGCTCATTGTAAGAAATGATTGAACGACATACAAGTTTATAAACTGAACCGAGTACCTCCCCAAACTTAATCAAATCATACGGATTAGTTGATAGTTGGGTATATTCTTTCCAGACCCATATTTGTGTGTGTGTGTGTGTGTGTGTGTGTGTGTGTGTGTGTGTGTGTGTGTGTATTTCTCTTGCAGGTTGGTTGATACGTATATTTCTGCATGGTTTATGAAGCGATTATAGTATGTATACATATTGTTCTGTAACTTGATTTTTCTGTGATATTTGCTGGTAGATCACAAACGCCCTTTCCCCTCGTTACATAGGGAACAGCTTTACTCATTTGAACCATTGCATGGTGTGTCTGCTACACCTGCATCTCCAGGTCAGAGCCCCCTCCAGACCCACTCTTCTGAATGCCCACTTGGCCTGTCCATGTAGAGTCCCCGGCTACCTTAAGCTCGGTCATTCCCACATTGGGCTCATCCTTGCCCCCAGCCCCATCTGCAGTGTTCGCTCTGTTTCTCCAAGCCAGACATCTACAAGTCATCCCAGTGTCCCCCCTATTCTTTCCACGTCCTCGTGCCCTTTCACCCCCTGTTCCATCTCTTTCTCCCGGCCTTCAACACATGAGCCTTCTTGGAGGACATTTCATATGCAAACCCTAACCCTATGAAGAGGGCCTGCAGCTGTAGCCCTGTGGCATCCGATCCCGTCAGATCTCAGAAGCTAAGCAGGGTCGGGCCTGGTTAGTACCTGGATGGGAGACCGCCTGGGAACACCAGAAGCTGTAGGCTTGGGAGAAGGACCTGGCAACCCCCTCCCAAAAAAAATCAATCTGCCATTGAAAACCCTATGCACAGCAGAGAAGCACTGACAATAGTGTTTCCCCTGTTGTACAGAGGGTCGCTATGAGTCGGATACCGACTCGACGGCAC